>JAJJMA010099655.1:0-24409 GCA_023529015.1 Papaver nudicaule
GATTCATCAACAAGAGTTTAATGAACACATCAAGACTCAAGGGAGAAGTTCAAGAATTCAAGAAATCAAGAGACATCTGGTTAGTACTTAATTGTATATTATTTGAATCCATATGTAAATTGGTTTTGTCACTAAAATTGACAAAGGGGGAGATTGTTAGGACATTGTTCGGTCAAACCCACTAGCGTTGGTATGTCAAGCTAGTTGTCAGTTTTAGGTGTCAAAACTCAATTCTTGATTTAGCCTACTAGAGTTTAGATTTCGGAATTGGGATATAGACAAAGTAATAGAGACCTTGAAGACGAAGACTGTGAAGACAAAGAAGACATCAGTTATTCTTCATCGACAAAAGGTTAGTAGGAGTTATGACTTTGTGGAAATTCTTCTATTATACTTTCTCTATTCTTTCGAAATATAGTCGACTACTTTAGTAGTGATCATAGCGATTGAGATCGTATTCTTGTCTAACATGGCCTTGTGTCATGACTAGTATTTGTTCCCACAAATGCTATTAGTACAAGAATGAATGAGATAGATTCGATACCATTTGTCCATTGCAATGGTTTGCTTGCAAATCATTAGTTGGATATGGGTGAATCTAAAGGAGTACTCTTGAGCAAGAGTCCATGGATTACAACTGAGGACGTACACACGTCTAAGTCCTGGCTAAGCCCAGAACTTCCAGCGGAATCCAAGTTTGGCCTAATCTGAATGGCGAACGGTTCACGAACCGGTACGCAAACCAGAAACTCGGATTTCTACTGAGTTCCAAAGTGACTGAACATTTCGCGAACCCACGCGAACCTAGGTTTCGGTTATTTTGGCTGGTATTCAGAATTTCACTTGGGTTAAACTCTAAACTCCTTTATCTCTTAGGTGGACTTGTATATCACATAATATCTTTTGTAGTCCATCTAACGATCCTCAATGAGTCAATAAGATAAAGATTATCTCTGGTCTGTTGGATTTCTATCTTGAAGTGTTTTTGAGCTAACAAAACACTTGGCAGATAAATGTTAAAGAATTCCAATTGAGATTAATCTCTATTACTTGGTTGGCAAGTTTAGGGTTTCCTTGACTTGTGGGACAAGTAATTGATTGCTTTATTCCAAAGTAACCTATCTTATTGAGTGCTATAAATAGAGGTGTCTACGGACAAATACCGCAAGCATCAAGCATACGTGAAGGTCCTTAGGGAAGCGATCGTAAACTCTTTTCACTTCGGTGAACGCTTGTTGTGGTATAGTCATCCTCTATAGGTTGCAGCTCCTCTGGGAACTCCCTACGACTATAAAAGACTTCTCTTGAGAGTTGGGAAGCACAGGTAGGAGATTGAGACCTTATTTGGTTGAAATCGGATTAACCTGTAACCTTGGTAACCTGATCACGTTCTTGTCTATTCCATAGTCCGTTTCTTCTGCTATACGGCTATTCAAGAACTGATACGTTACACACAGGGTTGAAAGGTAGCAACGCACGGCTGCACTCGGTGTTGTAAGACCTAGTTAGATCCGGTTGTACAAGTTTCTTAACTGATTCTTCATCTACAACTGAGGTAGAGACAAATTGGGCATAGCTTACTCGGTTTGCTTGTCAGCCCTGATTTGTGAAGTAGATTTCCGTATGACCTGGAGCAATCCGAAGGAAGTCAACTTGTGTATGAGAAACTGATAGAGGACAGTTCGATCATACGTCAACAATTAGGTTGCAAAGCCAGTATTGCTGACACAAGACTTTGACAGCGGTCAATGCAACTCCTAGGCCTGTAAAGGACGTCAGCTGGGGGAATCAAGTGCGTGACGATCTGTGAGGGATCTAGAGACGTAAGGAGTGCGACAGTAGCCAATTCGCTTGGAGGGCTTGAGTTGGTCTCTGCTACATCCCAGACCGAAGTTTTATAGTAGGCTAGAGTTTGTAGTCAGTTTGTACTGGGTGGTGTTCAATCTGGACGAGGTCCCGAGGTTTTTCTGCAAGGCAGTTTCCTCGTTAAAAAAAACGTTCTGGTATCTTGTGTGCTTTTGCTTTCCGCAATTATATAAACTCTGACATATAATTAAAAGCAAACACAAGAAGTTCGTTATCCATAACCGTAGAGTTTACTCCAAAGATTCATCTTTGTTGAGTTGATCCCTAGATCACAACTCCGTTTATCTAGGTTTGGATATTGATTTTTGAGATCGTCCAAACCTAACCATAAGACTCACGAGCCCAAACGAAAAGTTGGTCGTATTTCGGTACCCCTCCTTTTTCACCCACTATCAAAATCGGTGATGTTGAAAAGGATAAAACTCCCTCACAATATTCTGATGATGAAAGGAAAGAAGCTAAGATAGATTCTGATGTGCTTAATGCGATCATCCATGCAGTTACCCCAGATCTTCAACATCATGTATATACGTGTAGTACATCAAAGAAAGCTTGGGAAACTCTACAAACCATATTTGAAGGCAACACTTCAGAGAAAGAAGCTCGTCTTCAAATTCTCTCATCAGACTGGGAAAACCTCCGAATGTCCGATGAAGAAACCTTCGAAGATTTTAATCACAAACTTTCTGCAATTATTAATGCCTCGCAATCGCTTGGTAAAACAATTGAGGAAAGAGAAATTGTGAGAAAGATCTTTAGGTCTCTACCTTCAAAATATGACTCCAAAAAACATGCCATCCAAGAGTCATTTGGTTTCGATATAAAGAGAGGCGATCTTATTGCCAAACTCAAGATCTTCGATAATGATCATAAGACTGAATTTAAGTCTATTGCATTCGAAGCAAATAATGATCCTAATTTCACAACATCAAGTACCTCTTGGGATGATGAATGTGATGATCAAGATTTTTCTGATATAAATTCTACCTTGTCCCTGATCACTCAACAGATTAGAGAACTTCTGAAGAACAAGCGGATCCATTCCAAACAACAGTTCGAGAATTCACAATCTCGAAAGAAATCTGAGGACGCTCCAGAGGAAGAAATCCAATGCTACAAGTTTCGTGGTTATGGACATATGATGAAAGAATGTCCAAGCAAGGAATACCGCAACTCTCTCTTGGCTACTCTCGATGAAATGCCTAATGAACATCTCTTCGAGAACGTGCTTGATCATGCCTTAATAGCCAAGAATTCTGATGAAGATGATTCAGATAATCTGATATTGGAATTTCTGGATAAAAGCGAAGTTCTCTTGAAAGAAAATCTTTTCCTAAAAGAATCTCTTAAGAAGAATGAAGAATCGCTTTTGATAACTAATGATCAGCTTGAGAAATCAACCTGTGAATTGTCAAGACTTCTATCAGAAAATTGTACCCTAAAAGATGACCTGCAAAAATTATCTGGTAGCTCGGATAAAATTTCAGCCATGCTTCTTGGGCAAAAGTCATTTGGAGATACAAATGGTTTAGGGTACAAAAGTAACTCTTCACTAACAGCAACACCTTCATACTTGCAGGATCATCTCCTCCTGCTAATGAAAAAATCAATTTTGATTTTGGTGGCTCTGAGAAAAAACAATCTCAGAAGCAATGTTGCTCATTCTGTGGCAAGGATAATCATATCCTAAGAAGATGCAGAAAATTTCAACAGAAAAAAGGCCATTATTGCTAAACTTGATAATGACGTAAAGAAGATGAATCTAGAGGCTAAGCAATTTGGCTAATGGTGTTCCTGTATCTTCTGGAAAAAGAGGAAAAGGTAAGAATTACTCTACAAAAGCTGATCGTGAGCATTATGCTCACCCGTTCTCCACTTAATAAACGTGGAATACGTCTCAAATCCGTGACTTGAGATTTTGAGACGTCAAAATAAATCAGTTCATCTGATTAAAAAGAACAAGTCAGTTTATTGTTTTCGCCAGCCTACTTTTATGTCCAACAATACTTACAGGAATAAAAATCAATATCTCATAAAATTGTTGAGCAATGCTCCAAAGAGATGAATCCACGCTCAATTGGTTATGTGACCTTTTGTCCCGATGGTATATAACAATAAATCGCAAAGAGGTAGTTATAGTTATTCCTTACACCAATGGTGAGACTCCTTCTTGTAGTGAGTCTGATGCTATAATCGTATCAAAAGGTGTATATCACGTCATGTATTGAGTCCAAAATGTAATGACTCGACGTGAATATCAACACTCTCTTGACTTAATTCGGAAATTCTCCCTGCCTCTGGCTCCTAAGGCAAGAGTCGAGAACAGGAACCATGGGAATCTTCACTTGACTCTGTCAGAGATTATGCTCTTGGAATTTTCTTTTTCCTAAACATATTGTTGATATATAAACTTATTTATGTTGGAATCTAAAAGAGGTAATGGGTCAGCAAGACAATATAGAGAAAGTCTATAAAAAATCGCCTCACGAACTTGTTTCCTAAAGTTCGCACCGTTCACAAACATTATATATTTGTGTCCTAATTCTCGTCAAAAATATACCTGTCATCATGGCTTCTGTTGCAGAAAGAGTTATAAGAAATAGAGACTACTATGCAGAAAAGGCTGATCAAGAGTATCTTCATCCAAAATCAGAAAAAGGTATTCCTAATGCTCACCATGTGATCAACATTCACACTTCGCATGAATTTATTCGCAAACTTAAATTTGTGCTGCAAAAGATTGAAGACCTCTTGGAAAATCCTCAATAGAATTGTAAAGAGAAACTATTATTCTTCAAGTCTCTTTTCAAAGATTGGACAGGTCTCTCAGAGTCAGAATATGAGAATTGCAAGATCATCATCAAAGAGCTCTTTGAGTATCCAAACGAATTTCGTATTCGTACAGCATATGTAACTCCTTATTAAAACGCTTTTGTCTTTTCCTTAGGGTTTGGGTAATCACTATGCTAGAAGTAGTCATCTTTTGATTTAAGCATAATTTGCTTGTACTACTTCCATATTCATCAATTAATCGAGGTTATTAAATCAAAATCTTAATTGATGATTGCAATGCTTGATCTTAATTGATTATCTATATGATTGTATTGCAAAATTGTGAACTTGCTTTTTTAGCCATACCACCCGTTCGGGTAAAGCAGTTCATGAAGAACTATCAAAATCCATGCTTCTGACTCTTATGGCTAAGGGGAGACGATTTTGATAAAGAGGAACCTCGTAGGATGCAATGTTGAACTCCGCTGGACTAAATGTTGTACCTTTAATTCTTAGTCTTACAACCACTAGGAAGGGGTAACCTAATGTTTTTTCTAAAGGCGATGGTTGACCGAAACTCTCTGAGAAATTAGGAAGATTAAACCTTGAATTCCTATTTGACCGTAACTGGCTAGGAAAGAAAAACATATCTACAATTTTCGTTGTGAAATTGTACATCACCCAAGAATTTATTCCAAATCCTTGCTTGGGAAGGTCGTCGCGTTGTTCCTTATGGAATGACACATAATTGGGGAGAGTTCTTTTGAACTTGTGCTTCATGGTAATATATTTTTGGGGTGTGCGGATGTGGAATCTACGAGAGAATTGCATCTTTTTATCTCTCGTTTCAGGTATGTTTACCTTTGTCTACATTGATTATTGCAATTTTATGAGGATTCCTATATTTCTTTTCTTTGTCCATTTTATCACAAAAAGGGGGAGAAATCTTGTAGTAAGGGGGAGTAAAATCTTTCTATTTACTACGACAAGTGTCTACGGCATTGTAATAGGGGGAGTAAAATCGATGTGCTTGTCATGTCAAAGCAAAAGTTAGTGTATTGAGTAAGGAGGAGAACATATCAAATTGTGTAGTATCTTGAAGCATCGATGCAATATGCTTACAAGTTTTACATACTACTCAATTGCATAACAAACTCTTGTTGGACTATGTCCTTCTAGAAACCAAGATGTGTGGTGACTTTGAGTTTGTTATCTCTACCTTGAATATTCACTTGCAGGAACACTCATATCTGAAGACGCTGAAGATTACAAGAAGATCAAGTACATTATGGTTAGGGCTAAAAGATTTTACTTTTTGAATCCATATGTAAGATTGTTTTTTGTCACCAAAATTGACAAAGGGGGAGATTGTTAGAGCATTGCTCGGTTGAACCCACTGATATTGCTATCTCAAGTCAGTTGTCAAGTTTATGAGACAAAAACACAATCCTTGATAAGTTTACTCTACAACCTCGGACTAGGATAGTTTTAGGTAATCAAGACGAAGACTGATGAAGACGAAGACCGGAGCTTAGTACTTGATAAATCATAACGTCCCCGCCAAAGGTTAGAAAGGTTTTTCCTTTCCGTATTGTATTTACCATTTCTATTATACCAATAGTCTATGATGTTGTATATATGATCCGAAGGTATTTTAGGATTTCCGCCTTTGCATTTGTCACATTCGTGATAATATGTATAGGTAGAGTATGTTGAATTGTCTCTTGAAATAGACCACAACGGTGAACGCGTACATGCGATTGTATGGCATTTCAGAGAACGAGCAAAAGTCTGTATGAACGCGTTCATGAACGCGTACATACAAGTTCACGGATTCTCCTGAATTCTCCTGCACTCTATTTGACTGCTCTATGAACGCGTACATATAAGCCATGAGAAAACTTCCAAACTTTCATATCATTGAAGTTTTCGGTCTAGGCATGATTAGTTCTCGGACTCATCATTACTTGGCCCATGTAATTCAACTATTTAATCCAAGCGATGTTCAAACAAGTATTGGACCAGAAGTCGCAAAGCGATGTCCAAACATATATTGGACCAGAAGTCTCAAACCTTCAAACAAGGTTGAGTCTTCTTTAACTATTGGCCTAGTCCAAAGTTCATAGAAGATTGAGAATGGGTAATCAAGCTATGGATCTTCTTAGTTCCGGAACTTGCTTGAGCCCTACTCAAGGTTGCTTAAACTTTAAGCAAAGCCTCCCTTGGTGATCACTATAAATAGACGACCTTCTGCAAGATACAATCTCAATCCTCTACACATCTGTGTATCCTTGCATAAAGGTTGGTCGTCATCTCGAAGTCCTTTTGGACTACGACTATTGAAAGACTTAACTTGAGGATCGTGAAGCACAAGTCGGAAGTAAAATTTCATCTTGTATCTTGGGTCGATTGAATATTTCAATCTTATCACGGCCAAGATTTGATAGAAACTTCATAAGGTAGATCTTGTATCGTAAACCCTAGAAGTTCCCAAACGCAAATCACGAACTAGGTTTCATACTAAGTTCGTCACGCGTTAGGAGGTAAAGTTGTTTAGGCTAGATCAATAAGCCCTATTCAACATATCCGATTTCCATTAACCTTGACTTTAAGTCTAAAGGAAATCACAGTCGTATTCTCGTTTAATTACTTGGATACTTTTAGGCGTCATGTTAGAGGCAGGGTAGCGCTAGTCTTCACGAAGGGAAGTGGAGCAACTCCTAGGCCTGTAAAGGACGTCAGCTAGGGGAATCAAGTACGTAGGTTTCTGCGGGAGCAAGAGACGTAGGAGCACATTGGTAGCTGAGTTGCTTGTAGGGCGAATTCAGTCTCGATACAGTCCAGTCCGAAGTCTGAGAGTAGGCTAGCGTCTGTATACAGTTAATACTGAGGGTGTTCACATCTGGACGGGGTCCCGGGGGTTTTCTGATAGGTTTGCAGTTTCCTCGTTAACAAAATTCTGGTGTCTTGCATTACTTTTCCCTTCCGCATTATATTGTCTTTGATCTATATAATTGAAGTAATTGCAAGTTTGTTGATTCATAACCTTTGAGTTAATCCATCTCTATTGAGATTTATAAGAACTACGTTCTTGTTAGGGTTCGGTTCTCTGAACTATACTCAGGTTGTTGTTTGAATATTGATTTGTGAGATCGTTCAAATAACTGTAATCAACTAGGTTCACGAAAACTAAAAGTTGGTGGTGTATCTCGGTATCTCCGCTTTTCAGATGTTGTTGTTGTAATTCAATCTCCTGCACTTACCATGACTCCCTCTGGTGCTGGTGATCTTTTCAACTTGTCTACAACTCTCTTTGCACCTCCATAAGCTTCAAGCACCTCCCAACCCGCGACGACGACAACTGCACCGACATGTCATTCTCCTGTAACCATGCTATCACTGCTCAACATTATGCAAAGGCACAAACAAGCCTGGTTGATTCACAAGGTACCAATATCATGCCAACGGGCAAAATTAGATGTCGTTTGTTTGGTTTTGATGGTTGTAAGAATAACAAAGATGCCAGAGCTCTCTGCTCAAACACTTGCGAGATAAGCGCTATCCTAATGAGGAGAGCAATGAGAGATGTCGCCAGTTGATTTGCAGCAATTTTAACGTTTTCAAAGCTTGGGAGAATGCTTTACAGAGTATGCATATGTGGTTATGTCCTCCCTGTATGCAGATACTTGCTTGGAAGAAATCTTGCAGGCATAATGGAGACGTGATTTTACGTCCATGGAATGGGAAACGTGTGGACTTTTTGGTGCATGGAATTCCATGTCCGGCTCCATTGCTTTCCATTGACAATGATGTTTCTGACGATGCAGCAGATGACAATGTTCTCAGCCTTAATCTTGAGTTGTTGGACCAAGTTCTGCAGAGCCAAATATGCACCGTCGCTAGTATCCCAACTAAGTGCAAGCTTCTCTTGACAGAACCTTCAATGTCGTCATTCAAAAGGTTGTTAACAATCCTAAAGGCATCTCTCTGTGGGTTCAGTTGTTTTTTTTTTTTTCCAATTTGCACTCTTCGCATTTATTTCCCCAAAAGTAGTATGGAAGAGCAATCTGGAAACAGGAAAAAAATTCAGATTGCGTCTATACAGTATGCTTTGCAAAAATGGTCTGAACCCAATGGTTGTGTCACCTTGCTTTATAGATCTTTGGAGGAGAAAGCTGCTTTACAGGAAGAACGACAAAAGATCAAGGGTAAAAATCAGGAGAAGACGCAAGAAGATCAGGAGGCAGTGAACATACGACTTTGTCGTAAAAAGCTAAATAATGGGCTATACACAGCTTTTATTCGTACCTTGACTTCCAATGGTGTGGCTCCGCCTAACTCAGCGACTTTGTAAGAATTGCAGGCCAAGCAGCCTCATGCAGCTCCTCCTTGGATACCAACAGATCATATAGTGTAACCACTTTTCATTGCATCTAAGGACTTGGTCCTGAACAAGCTTAAAAGCTTTCCTAAGGGGACTTCGTATGGGAGAGACGGCCTTCGGGCTCAACATCTAGTCGATGCTTTGAGTGGATCTTCTGCTGCAATGTCTGATGAGTTCATTAATTCCATTACCGAGCTGGTTAACATATGGCTTGGCGCAGGTGGTTGTCCTTCGGCTTTAGGGAAGTTTGTCACTTCGGCTCCTTTAACTCCCTTTCTCAAGCCCGGTGGTGGTATACGTCATATCGTTGTAGGCACTATTTCGAGACGTTTAGTCTCTAAAGTTGTCGCTTCTCATGTTGGTGAGAAATTGGAGAGCTACCTTAGTGACTTTCAGTTCGGGGTGGGGGTACCTTGTGGTGGTGAGTCCATTCTCCATGCGGTTAACAGACTTCTTGAGGCGAAAAATGACTCAACATCTATGTTAATGCTCCTGGTTGATTTCTCCAATATCTTCAATCTTGTAAGCATGCCTGCAATGATTAGAGAGGTAAGGAAACATTGTCCTTCCATTTCTAAGTGGGTAGAGTTATGTTACGCAGCTCCTGCTAGATTGTATTATTTGGACAAGACTCTTTTGTCAGCTCAGGGAGTACAGCAGGGGGACCCTCTTGGTCTCATGTTATTTGCTTTAACTTACACCCCTTGATACATAGGATTGCAGATGTGTGCTCATTGGACCTACAAGCATGGTATTTAGATGACGGGACCTTAGTTGCGGACACTTTGATGGTGGTCAAGGCCTTGGATATTATTCAGCGAGAAGGTGTTTCTTTGGGGTTACATTTCAAGACTGAACTCTTTTGGCCTACAGTAGATAGCAGAGGTTTGGTTGAGGGCGTTTTCCCGTCTAATATTTGCAGACCTTCGGAGGGAGTAAAGTTGTTGGGAGAACCTGTTAGCTTGAGCCCCAATTTTGTAAGAATATGGTGGTTAACAGAGTTCATAAGACCACGACTTTGATTGATGCCATACAGAAGCTCAAAGATCCTCAGGGTGAGATTTTATTTTTGAGGAACTATTCTGGTGTCTCCAGATTATATTTTGTTATGCGTACTACTAAGCCTGAATATTTGTAGGAGGCACAGGTGGTTTTCGAAAATCATCACAAGCAGTTTTTTAGACATCTTGTTACTGGAGATGGCCCGGGCTTTGGTCCCCTGCAACAAAGGCTTGCTATACTTCCTATCAAGTATGGCGGGTTAGGGGTGTATACCATAGAGGATACCATGCAATATTGTTATTTGACATCTTGGTTCCAGACAAAAGCTCAGTAGGAGAATATTTTGAGACAATCTGGAGTGGTTGGTTTGACTCCCAGTTTTGAGCATGCGCTTACCCTATATAGACAGATATGTGGTATTGATATTTCTTCATTATGCATTGACGACATTGTCCCCCCATTCTGTGAGCTCTTTGGAAATCAAATACTTCGATGCAGTAAAGACAGATTTACCTAATCGGTTTGTTATGACGGAGCGTGATTTAGCCCTGTGGCAGAGTAACATGATCAAGCATGCAAAAGATTATTTGTTAGCCATTCCGATTGGTGGGATTAATCAAAAACTTGGACCTCAACTTTTTAGAGTTGTCTTGCGTTATAGGCTTGAGATCCCTCTTTTCGAAGAAGGGGACGCATGCTCCTGTTGTGGCAGGAAGATGGATATTTTTGGGTATCATGCCTTGCATTGCTCGCATGGAGTTAGCCTTAAGTATAGACATGATCTGGTTCGTGGTACCTTTGCGGATATCTGTTATCGTGCGGGTGTCCCAGCCAGGAAGGAGGTGGATTTATGATTCCTTTCAGATACATGCCTGGCTTTGAGACCTGCAGATATCTTGGTATACAACTGGGATAATGGGCGGGATGTGTGCATGGATATCACAGGTGTTTCCCCTTTGACAGGCGTCGGGGTGCGCGCTTTTGTTCCTGGTAAGGCAATCGATGATGCTGTCGCGCGGAAAAAATCAAATATTTGGAGAAGTGTACAGCTCAGGGTTTTGGTCTTGGCGTGCTGGCTTTTACTACTTTGGGGGAGTTGTCTAGTGATACTGTGGAGTTTCTGAAAAGATTGCGCAATTATATGGCTAGTCATGATACGAATGTCATAGTGGGGAATTTTCTTTTTCATAGGATTGGAGTGGTTAGTCAAAAAGAGATTGGAGCCCAGCTTGTTGCCAGGCTTCCATCTAATTGTCATACGGTTGTTCCTTGTATGAGTGGTGTTGGTCTCCCCTTATCATATTTGTAGGGTTAGCGTTATCCTCCTTGGATACCCGTCTGAGTTCACGAGTGTGGAGCATGTGTCCTCATGCTTCTGGTGTGATTGTTGTAGACGTTAGCCTTTATCTCCCTCTCTCTCTAGTTAGTTGGTCATCAGATATTTTTCGATACTGTTTTTGCTATCGGCTTCAGCCATGGCTTATCTTTATTTTCATTTCCTGTAATTCATTTTATTATTCAATTGATTTTACCTTATCAAATTGTTCTTCAATTTTATGTTTAATTCCTTTATTTGTTCAATTTCCGCTGTTACCAGTGTTAATTGGTAGTCATACCATTACAATTGGTATCAGATTCAGCTACATCCATGAGAGGTTCAACAACTACTCGAACGGCAGCAGAGAAAGAAATCGAAACTCGTACTAAATCGTTGGAAGATCGTGCCAAATCTCTGGAAGATAGTACAACCAGTAAATTTTTGGAAGTCAACACCAAATTGGTTGAACTTGGAGATCAATTAGTAGGGATTGGTGATAAACTCGATAAATTCTTCAAGGATTCAAAAGAGAATGATGATAGAAGAAATTTGTCAAACTTTGAGTTGATGGAAGGGTTAATGAAGAAGTATAAAATCATTTTTGACGAATCTGTTAAAGAGAGTCAAACTAAGCTGGATGAAACGGCGAAGAACAACCAGCTCAAGTTGGATGAAGCAATTTTGAATAGCATCAAAGCCTTACAAAAACAGATCAGTGACGCTCAAAAACTTTTTTCTCAACAGTCACCAGGTTCTCCATCTACTTCTTATACTGGTTTTCAATCTCTTGGTCCTCATTCTTCACCTTATGTACTATCTACTAGAGACTTCAACTCTCTCTAACAAGGGGTGAAGATAGAATTTCCAAGGTTTCATGGTGAAAATGCTCGCAGTTGGGTTCAGAAGTGTGAGAGATATTTTCAGCTTCGTCAGATTGATGAGCATGAGAAGGTGACATTTGCTTCTATTCATCTGGATGGCAAGGCTGATCAGTGGTTCAATCATTTTCGTGTGGGTAAGGACCTTATGACCTGGAAAAAAATTTCTGATAATATTTGTGTCAGATTTGAGAATCCTGCTCAAGACAATTTTATTGGGAATTTCCATAAATTGTCACAAATAGATTCTGTGGAAGAATATTTAGAGCAGTTTGAAATCTTAAAATCCTTTATGCTAATGAGTAATCCTTCCTTATCAGAGAATTACTTTGTTAAAAGTTTTATCAGTGGTCTGAAGGAGGAAATTAGAACTCAAGTCTTAATGCATAACCCAACTACTTTGGCTCATACTTATTCTCTTGCTAGGATGCAAGAAACTGTGGTTCTCCAAAACAAATATAGTAAGCCGAATTCCAGATCATTCACTAATACATTTCATTCTTCAATACCTCAGTATTCCACAAATTTTCCCCCACCACCAATTGTTACTACCCTTGCACCAAATTCTTCATCAAAACAGTTTTCTCCAAATTCAAAAACTAGCTCACCCTCACTTCCCATTAAGAAAATTAGTCATGACCAAATGAATCTTAGAAGGGAAAAAGGTCTTTGCTATTATTGTGATGAAGTCTTTGTTAGAGGTCATGTTTGTAAAAAGAAGACTCTATATATGGTTGTAGGAGAACTCATTGATTCAGATGAAAATGACGGGTCAGAGGACCATTTTCATGAAGTTTTGAATTCTTCAGTGGAATCTGATATGGAAGTTTCTCTTCATGCCCTTACTGGTGCTGTGTCAGCTGAAACAGTGAGAGAATACCAGGGCTCCTTAAGAAGAAAGCCATATCTGTTCTTATTGATACAGGTAGTACTCATAGTTTTATTGATACTGACTTGGCTATTGCTCTTCAGTGTACTATACAACCTACTCAACATTTACTGGTCACAGTTGCTAATGGTGCTAAAACTATCAGTACTGGGGTGTGTTGTCAGCTAAAATGGAATATGCATGGTTACAATTTCTGTGAAGATATCATATTACTACCTCTTGGAGGATGTGACATGGTGCTAGGTGCAAACTGGCTAAGGAAATTAGGTGATATAATGCTCAATATTTCTAAGTTGCTCATTTCCTTTCATTATAATGGCCAACATATTACTCTCACTGGTGCTTCTAGCAACCCTTCTCTGTTGTCCATGACAAGTGCTGTTGTTAAAGATTTCTTCAAAAGGCATACACATGGCATTGTTGGCCAACTTTTTTCTGTGACTGCTTCAACATCACCTCAACCTGTACCACCTGTCATTTCTCAGTTACTGGATAAATTTTCTGATGTTTTTGCTGAACCAACAAGCTTACCTCCTCAGAGGAGTCTTGATCACAAAATCATCTTGAAACCTAATTCTGAACCACCAAATATGAGACCTTACAAATGCCCATACATTCAAATATCTGTCATAGAAAAATGGTCTCTGACATGCGTTCTACTGGTATTATTCAACCTAGTCATAGCCCTTTTGCTTCTCATATTCTTCCAGTCAAGAAAAAGGACAATACATGAAGATTTTGTGTTGATTATAGAAGGTTGAATAGCATCACAATTAAGGATAAATTTCCTATCCCCATTATTGATGAGTTGTTGGATGAGCTTCATGGAGCTCAATATTTTTCCAAGCTGGATCTTAGGTCAGTTTACCACCAAATAAGAGTACATACTCCTGACATTCCTAAAACTGCATTCAGGACTCATCAAGGTCACTATGAATTCAGAGTTATGCCTTTTGGTGTTACTAATGCTCCTGCTACTTTTCAGGCCTTAATGAATGAGGTTTTTCAACCCTTTCTGAGAAATTTTGTTTTGGTTTTCTTTGATGACATTTTAGTCTACAGTGCTAGTCTGCAAGCACATGTTATTCATTTGGAAGCTACTCTCAAGCTTCTCCAACAACATCAGTTGTGTGCCAAGATATCTAAGTGTTGCTTTGCACAATAGGAGTTGGAATATTTGGGTCATATTATTACAACTCAAGGGGTGGTAGCTGACCCAGCAAAAATTGAGTGCATGATCAATTGGCCTGTTCCTAAGACAATCAAAGAGCTCAGGTTTTTTTTTGGCCTAACTGGTTATTACAGGAAGTTTGTGAAAGGCTATGGAATGATTAGTAAACCTTTCACTGATCTTTTGAAGAAAAATGCTTTTGCATGGTCTACTGCAGCAACACAAGCTTTTCAACAACTTAAAGAGGCTATGACTACAACACCAGTTCTGGCATTACCTGATTTTTCTCTTCCTTTTGTTATTGAAACTGATGCTTCAGGCACTGGAATTGGAGCTATATTAATGCAGCAGAATAGAGCAATTGCATTTTTCAGTAAGCCCTTGGGACCCAAAGCTATGAGCTTATCTACTTATGAAAGAGAGCTGATGGCCATTGTTCAATCAGTCACTAGATGGAGAAACTACTTACAAGGCCACCACTTCATTATTAGAACTGACCATCAAAGTATCAAATTTTTTCTAGAGCAGAAGATTACTACTGGTCTTCAGCAAAAATGGCTAATTAAACTATTGGGGTTTGATTATGCAATCAGCTACAAGAAAGGGGTGGAAAATAAGGTTGTTGATGCTCTTTCTAGATTATATCACTCTGCAAGTTCATGTAGTCAGATTGCTATGTCTAGCCCTTCCTGGACTCAAGATATCATAGACATCTACACTGAAGATAAGTCTGCACACCTACTTATTACTCAATTTTCAGTTAAGGATGCTGCAGTCCCTCATTTCTCTTACAAGGGTGGCATTATTAGATACAAAAATAGAATTTTTGTAGGCACTGCTGCTAACATCAGACAACATATTATGCAGTCCATTCATTCTTCAGCTCTTGGTGGACATTCTGGTATTCAAGCTTCTTCTGTCATAGCTAAGACTTACTTTTATTGGCCAGGTATGAAAAAAGATATTACAATGTTTGTAGCAGAATGTGATGTGTGTCAGAGAAATAAAGGAGAATTATCACATCCTGCTGGGTTGTTACAACCATTGTCTATTCCTGACTATCCCTGACAACATATATCAATGGATTTCATTGAAGGTTTACCCATGAGTGACAGGAAAACCATTGTTTTGGTGGTGGTGGATCGTCTGACTAAATATGATCACTTCATCAACATGCATCATCCTTACACAGCTGCATCTGTAGCCACAGAGTTCATCAGTCACATCTTCAAACTACATGGACTGCCAGCTTCCATCATTTCTGACAGAAACAAGGTATTTACTAGTCTGTTTTGGCAAGATCTTTTTAAGACTTTGGGCACAAAGTTGAATCTTAGCACTGCTTACCATCCACAAACTGATGGGCAAACAGAGAGGGTTAATTCTTGTCTGGAAACTTATCTTAGATGTATTAATGGTCATAAACCTAAGCAGTGGGTTAAGTGGTTGCCTTTAGCTGAGTGGTGGTATAACAATAACTATCATACTAGCATAAAAATGACCCCTTTTAAAGCCTTGTTTGGGTACTCTCCACCTCATCTGGCTTTTCCATGCACTTCTACTTCTACGGTTGCAGCAGTTGAAGAATACATTCAGCAAAGAGATGAGATGTTGTATAGTGTTTTTACCTGGAAAAACAATGCACCGTCTCTGGGTACTTTCGTAGTGCTCGAGATCAAAGTCGAACAAGACGAGCCTAAACCAAGTCAATGGCCGTTCCCGTCTTGCTTCAGTCACAGAGAGGATAGAGGTTGATATAGGGAGGGAAACAACGAAGAAACTTGAGATCAGGTTGAGGATGTGTTTTGGGTGTAAGAGTTCAAGATTTCCGTCGTGAAGGTGACTGGAAATCTCCAAGGCTAGAAGGGTGTTGGGTTTCTCAGGTGTGTTTATTTATGAGGCTCTGGTTTATTCAGGTGTTCTGAATATCTCGTTGTTTCTGGAAAGATGTTCTGCCTTGGAAGATAGAGGAGGCCTCTATTTATAGTTTGAACTCACCCCGATCTCTCGACAGAGAAGGTGGAAGTTGTGGAAGAGTGGAGGAGTGGAGGACATGGGTTGGTTTCCGTAACTGCCTGAGTTTTGTAGAACATGTCCACTCGCGCCATCTTCTCGTAACTGTCCACTATCTCTATCAGTTTCTTTCAACTGCCGTAGACCGCCAGACCAATACCCCTAAAGTTATCCCCCCGTGTGATGTTTGGATGTCTCGAGTGATACGCAAGTATTGCGTAGTTGAGTTGAGTTGAGTCTGAGTAGAGTCGTATGACTAATTGTCATGACATGAGTATGGTGCCTCCAGGACACGAGTATAGGAGTGGCCTTGGCTGTTGGCCAAGGCCAGGAGTTCATAGCGCCATTGGCTTGTGGCGCCATAGCCCAAGGGGCTACGGCCTTGGCCTTTGGCCAAGGCTAACTTCCAAAGCGCTTGTTTAGCGGTAACCCTATTATCATGGCGCCACGGCCTTGTAATGTTATGATTCATGGCGCCATGAGGTCTTTCAACTCATCGCGTTTTGGCGCAAATAGGGATGGTGCCACAATTTGTGGCGCCGTGAAGATGTGAAAAGTGCTGACGATGTCAGCATGCCCAAATCCGAATTTGGGCGTCCCACTTCTTATACATGCCCAAACTCGTTTTAGTCTGGCGTTGTAATATGTGTGTTTTTCTTATACAACTTTAATTAATTAATTAAAGATTAATTAACTTTAATTTGATTAATTAATTAAAGGTTATATATAATGATAAGCCATGCTGTCTCTGAGATATGGCATATTAGACCATATTTTGGTCTTATAACCTGTTTAGGTGCATTTGAGATGTTGTATGTTACTCAGGGAACTCTGGACGGTCCTAGAGCTGTGATTCATCTGAGGTTTTCATTGGAGACTCAGGTGTTGAGTCGTTTTTCTAGAGGAAACCCGAGAGGGTGTGTCTCTATATCGACCGAGATTAGGCGAGGGCCTGAAGTCTTTAAACATTGAGGAGGAAACCCGAGAGGGTACGTCTCTATTAATTCTCCACCATAGTACCAGTGAGCAATTTAGTTCTGATGCCGAGGAACTCGAAGCGATGTCGGCATGAAGTAAATTGATGGGGTTATCAGTACTGCAATATGATATCATCCTCTCCACCGGGAGTTATAAGAGAGAACTCATAGAGAGTATTCAGCTCGTAGAATGGTTGCATTCTGAGCTATAGAGATGTGCCTGAATAGGCAACTGCCTTAAGGTAAGGCGTGGTTAGAGGGTAGTTGTTTCTCCCTCCGAGTGACATCAGTACTGCATTATGATATCATCCTCTCCACCGGGAGTTATAAGAGAGAACTCATAGAGAGTATTCAGCTCGTAGAATGGGTTGCATTCTGAGCTATAGAGATCTGCCTGAATAGGCAATCGCCTTTAGGTAAGGCGTGGTTAGAGAGTGGTTTTACAATCTTGTCCCTCTCTCATTTTTCACCATCTACAGAAAGTCCCCTAGTTAGTGTGGAACATTAATGTTTCATACTAAGCACTCGGATGGTGATGGCAACCTCAATTTTCTCAAGGCTTTCTATCCAATGCTAGTATAGATTATATTGAGCTAATATTCTAATATAAACTATAGCTATGATGTAAACCTGAGAATGAGACTATGCGTGTGAAAACATGCAAGTGTAGTTGGATGAAGCCTCTCTCTCTGTTTTTTTTTAAGTGTTAGGGGGACGAGATGGGTGGTGCCGTAGTTGGCACCACGATGGCCGAGACAAGCAAGTGGCCATGGTCACA
The DNA here is from genome assembly GCA_023529015.1 of Papaver nudicaule. Lineage (NCBI taxonomy): Eukaryota > Viridiplantae > Streptophyta > Magnoliopsida > Ranunculales > Papaveraceae > Papaver > Papaver nudicaule. Next base: position 18,049 of record JAJJMA010099655.1, read on the forward strand.
ACATCATGGCCATGGCGGGCGTATGGGTGTGGCCGTGGCCAGGGCGCGAAACCCTAAATTCGTTTTTTTTTTTTCTTTTTCAAGTTATCCGTGGCGCCATAGGTTTCATGGGCCACGACCTTTGTGGCGCCACAAGTTCTTGAGGCGCCGTGACTTTTCTAGAGAAGGGGACACTATGCTTAGTGAGGTCCTCAGTGTCATGTATGTGAATACATACATAGGCTAGGTCTTAGCCAAGAAAATAAAAAGAAGGGAGAGGCTTTACCCGTTTTAGCAGAGAACTTTTCCTCCTTCTTGTCGTGATCAAGTCCTTGTTTCTCCTTGATCGTCTCCACCTGGAGAATGGTTATGCAATTAGCTAATTTCCTGAGCAGCGCCTTTGGTGCAAGCTTGGGTGGTGTACTTTCCAGCAAGACGCGTCCATTGGTGTTCAGAGTTGAATCCGTAGTGTTGAGTGGGGTGGAGCACCGATACTTTACGAGACAATGACCAATCCAGTGGTAACCGGCAGCAGCAGTTGGTAGAGAGATACTAGGGGAGTCGATCGTATTCTTTTTTCTTGGTGTGGATCTGAACGTCTTCTGTTTTGGTGTAGGGCATGTGTCGTCCCGTCTCGGTATCCCCTTTACAGAGACTCCCCCCCAAAGCACAATGATTGCGCCAAGTCCCCAGTCGTTGAGGAGGGTGTCAGAGTCAAAATAAGCGAATTACTTGATGAAGATGTTTACCTCGCCGTCTTTACTGAGTAGTGAATTCCTAGGAGGATGTTGGTGCTATGAGATGTTGCTCCATGAGATGTAGCGCCATGAGTTGTGGCGCCATGGACTTGGTATCTCCGTGGATGTTGGCGCTATGAGCTTTGCACCATAGTCTATTCGTTGTAAACTCCGACAGTTCGCGTCTTGCGTGTCTCCTGATGTTTGCGTCATATATCTTAACTCACTGGTTGTATCATCACGAAATTTTTACACATGGTAGTATACATCCAGGGCAGTATTGTGTACAAAAATCTCTTCGAGGCTCTTTGTAGATTTTCCGCAGTACTCGACGTGGTCTTGCACATGATTCCTGATTGCGCGTCTCGCGTGTGCTGTAGTGTTTGTGTCGTATCTCCCAATCCCCTAGCTGGATTGGTACGAAATTTTAGTATGTGTTGGGAGACATATAGAGAAAGATTGTGTCCGAAAATCTTTCCAAAATCCCTTGTGGATTTCTCAAACCGGTTGTTTCTTCGCGACGGAAGTTGCTGGCGCTGGAAATTCCGATGGCTCTTCTTTTCCCCAATGTTCACGCCATATTTCTCAAACCACATGAAGTTGTTATATGAAATTTTACCACAAAGTTGTAGACATTAAAACGGAGTTTGTGTATAAATTTTACCCAAGAACTCCTCACGAGCTTTCTGAAGCAACTGTTCTGGTTTCATATGTAAGTTCTGTCCACTTACTTCGGTGTGCTGTAATGTTGACGCCATATCTCTTGATCCACGGATTGGATTGCCACAAAATTTTTACACATAACATTATACACCTGTAGGAAGATGTTGTCCAAAATTCACCTTCAGATCTCTTACTGATCTTCCGCGTTGCTCGTTTTCGTGAAGGTTGTCGTACATCGAACTTGGTATGAAGTCGAGAGCACGTCTTTGTTTGTCTCCAGAGTAGGTTTGCTCCATGGAGACCCATAACTTCTCCACAAGATGGTTTACCGTACTTGATTGGTAACTCTAACGCTAAGGTTGTAGGCAATAGTGTTGATCCAGAGGGTTAATGAAGACTGGGAGGACATTTTGTGGAGTCACAGAGGTATATGGTGGTGAACATCTTGTGGGGCTAAGGTTTGGTGAACTTCTTGTTGTAAGAGATATCTTCTGGGGAAGGTCATTTTCTGTTTTGTAGCGCTGTGGGATTTTATTTTAAAGGTGTTTCATGGTTCCGCGAATGCGGAGTCACGGGGATAGTCTTGGTGTGAGGCTATGGGAATATTTCGTGGTGGAAGGTATTCTAGAATTTGAAACTTGGGAAGGTCTAGTGAGACAAATACCTTGAATTCCCGTATTTGTTCGCACTCCAGGAGTTTTAACTCTAATTCCGTAGAGATGATTGTGTCTTCCAGCATGTTGCGGTAGAACCTTAAGTGAACACGTAGGAAGTCTTTCCCTTTCTCCGTCTATTGGCACATCTTTTGAAGTCCTTGCGCTTGGATTACTCCACTCTGTCATCTTTTTGGATCTGGGTTGCCACCGAAGGATGTCGGAGACTCGTTGCTAGTGATAGCGGAGAGGAGCGCCACCATCATGATACTGCTTGCTCGAAAGACGAAGACTTGGTGACGTTGTTACCAGGAGGATCCTGCGAAGATATGAATCCTGGTGGTTTTGAGGCTTCTGTAGAGGCGTCGGTGATGTCGGTGTTGATTAGAGTTCTTCTCTTGGGTCTCCCTTCCTTCGAGAGATCTGTAGCGGGTAGTCCCATGTTGTATGGATATTTCTGGTCGAGCAGGCTCTTCCCATGCTGTATGGATATCTCTGGTTGAGTAGGCTCTTCCATGATGATGAAGCGCTTTGGTAGAGACAAGGGAACATCTGTTGTACTTCATGTTTCCCTCTGGGTCATGGCAGCCGGCATTGCTATCGGTACTTGGTGGAGTGGAGAGCGGTGGCGAGGAGTCCCGGCCATATTTTCCGATATCTTATCAGCGTCTCTCATTGGGTTCGCCTTTCCTCAAGCAGAGACATGTGTATTGGCCTTTCGAAGATGAGTAGGCAGAGCGTTCTATCTAGTTGTTGAGAATCATCGGGTCGGGGTAATCCGGTTGTTCCCTCCTTATTCAGACATCTAATAGCTCCAGTACTTCGTCGAGGATGATGAGTCTGGGAATCCCATATAGGCTTCAGTCCCCGTACTCCTCGCGGTGGTTGTTGCAGATCTGCATCTTGTGCTCGGGTCACATTCTTGTTCGGGACCCTTTGATTTGTGTTGTGTCGGTACCCTGTTGTCTGGTTTACTGACGGGTCTCCTGTTATCACGAGCTCCTTCAATCCTTACTGCTTGGATCCTTTTCTATCAAGACAGGGACGTTGGTGGTTGATCGTCTCGCGGCTTCGGAAGTTTGAAGTCTGAACTTCCTCCAGTGAGGAGCATCCCATGAGAGAGGGGTTTTTTGGATAGGGAGGTTGGTGTGGACGAGATAGAGATGTGCGTCCTCCTCTTGGTTCTCCAGGGGGTTTCTCTTGATCGAGAAGCATAGTTGGACTGGACATGCTTGTGTTCAGGTTTGTCTTGAGAGTCCAAACCCTGGAGTTCCTGGCTGGCAGTGGTAACTCTGGAAGTCCCCATGTCTCGTTTTCATTCTCTTAGTGATGATGGAGTTGTCCGTCCCTTCAGTGTTTGTTGGTGTAGATGGTGAAAAATGAGAGAGGGACAAGATTGTCAAAACACTCTCGAAACCATGTCTTATTAAAGGCAGTCGCCTATTCAGGCTCATCTTTATAGCTCAGGGTGCAATCCATTCCATGAAGCTAAACCCTCTATGAACTCTCTCTTATAACTCCGGTGGGGAGGGTAATGTCATAGAGCAGTATCAATGATCTCACCAACATATTAAACCCATCGATCAGCTCAGAGCCAGACCTCGCTTGATGGTACACGGTGAAAGATCAACATAGACGTATCCTCATGGATTTCCTCTTAAAATACGACTCAATACACGAGTCTTGGTGCAAACCTCGGAAATATTGAAGCTCCAGGCCGGTCCGGAGCTCTCTGAGAAGCATACACCAGCCTAAACAGGCCTAAGCAGATCTAATCCCAAGTTCAGGATGGTCTAGCATACCATGGATAAGCATGCCATGACTTCAAAAGGGGTTGTAGCGTAAACACGCACACCACGACTAAAGCACAGGATGCCGCAAAGCTGAGCTTGGCCAGATGCCAAAGCTATAACGCCACATAGCATGGCACCACAAAGCTATAACACCACAAAGATTGGCCTAGCTGGTCTGGCCAAAAGGGGGCATGGCGCCATATTCATGGCGCCACAAGAATACTTGGCCTGTCCAAGACACGGCCATAGGCCATGGCGCCATATTCATGGCGCCACAAGGTTATGCCTTGGCCAAAAGACCATGGCGCTATACCTACTCTTGGCCAAAATCATGGCCATAGCCACGCAATACTTCCTGGTTCAAAGAAACTACGCAACACTTAGTCATACGACTCTACTCAACTCAACTACGCAATATCCGCGTATCACTCGCTCGAGATATCAAAACATCACACGGGGGGATAACTTTAGGGGTATTGGTCTGGCGGTCTACGACAGTTGAAAGAAACTGAGGGAGATAGTGGACAGTTACGAGAAGATGGCACGAGTGGGCATGCTCTACACAACTCAGGCAGTTACGGAAACTAACGCATGTCCTCCACTCCTCTACTCTTCCACGACATCCACCTTCTCTGTCGAGAGATCAGGGTGAGTTCAAACTATAAATAGAGGCTTCCTCTATCTTCCAAGGCAAAACGTTCAGAACAACTAGAACACCAAGAATATCCAGAAAACACACAGAGCCTCAGAGAAAAACACCTGAGAATCTAAAACTCGTTCTAGCCTTGGAGATTTCTAGTCGACTTCACGACGGAAATCTTGAACTCAAACACCCAAAAACTCACCTTCAACCTGATCTCAAGTTTCTTCGTTGTTTCCCTCCCTAGACCAACCTCTATCCTCTCTGTGACCGAAGCAAGGCGGGAACGGCCATCCTTGGTTTAGGCTTGCCTTGTTCGACTTTGATCTCCGAGCACTACGAAAGTACCCAGAGACGGTACACTTGTTTTTGCAGGTAAAAACAGTTGGCGACCACAGTGGGAGGTCATTCTCTCGGTTCCAGAGAAGCCTTCAAAGATGGTTGAACTAAGGTCGGAATCAGATACCAAAAACCCCAACTCTTCGACTGATGGTGTTGTAACCTCTGGCACGGCACCTACCCACATACCCATTGTCCAAGAAACTTCCCCATCAACACCTATTATCTCGCCCATACTCGACACCCCGATGACGGAACAGCAGTTGGTGGAGCTCTGCATCAACGGAATGATCCCCGTGTACCGAGCTCTTTTGGAGAATCTCCGCTTCAGAACCTTCTCCGAACTCCATGAAATTGCGAAGAAGACCGCCATCACTGCGCCCGCTTCGCTGGAAAGGACTATCGCACGAATGAAGGATGAATCGCCTACGACTGCACACCGCAAGAGCGACAAACAACCGTCCCGAGAAGCCCCTCGAGCCTACGTCACCTCTTTCTTCCCCAGGTACGATGGAGCCGGCCATGCACGAGAACACATCTCACGCTTCCTGGAATCCCTAGGAGAGTACGGATACAGTCATACCTTGAGACTTAACGAATTCCCGAAGTCTCTCACCGGTGCAACCTATCAATGGTACGCTCATCTCCCACCAAGAACCACAAGCACATGGAATGGATTGATGGACGCCTTCTTCAAAGAATTTCTTTTCGGAAGGGTAACTCACTCTGATTTAAGTAAAATGCGCCAAAGAGCTGGAGAATGCCCCGAGGAATACGTGAAAAGGTTCAAAGGACAAGCCCTCGGTTGCTGCGCCCCAGACATAACGGAGCCGCAACTAGTAGAAATCTGCACCGGCACCATGGCTCCTATTTACCGTGCACTCCTAGAAGATCTTCAATTCCAGACTCTCGCCGAACTCCAGGAGGCCGCGGCAAGATCCAACTCTATAATACCCACGCTGAGGGAGAGAGCTCAACTACTAAAGCGTGGAGAGCCCGCCGGAGAAAACAATGGAGGTCCGCACAACGACAGGAAGAGAAAAGCGGGGGAATACCTTGCTGAATATCAAGCACAATGCCCAACAATACCAAACGCGGTGCCAGAAAGGGACTTGCAACAACAACAACAAGGAGGAATCGATCTACCAAACAACCTCACGGCGACAGAGATGGAACAACTGCTGGAATCTCTAATCCGAGACGGACTTGTAGAACTACCCAGAGCATTAAAGCCTCCCACCACTGAAGAAATGAAATACCCTCATTATTGTCATTATCACAGGAGAATCAGCCACGCCACGATCCAATGCAACAGTTTCAAGCGAATCCTTGAAGAACACGTTGTCAAGGCCAAAGCACGCTCTTATATGTCGTGTCCAGAACCTCCACACATCCGAGCTCTCACGGACGATAGAGAACCTGTAAACCAGAGAGTGGAGAATTTGATGCATCAGCTATGCGAGACCTTGTGCTTCTCGAAGTCACAACGAAAGGATATGTTCACGGCACTCAACCATGTGGTGTCAGGAAGACGGTTGCCGTTTGGAGAAGAAGAAG
>JAJJMA010099668.1:0-26570 GCA_023529015.1 Papaver nudicaule
ATCCCTTACAAGATCAGTCCCTCTACTGACTGCACCAAGTACGTATCTGTATTCTTATTTATAGCAGTTAATGAACTCTTATTATATAACTGATCCTCATCTGTTTCTTCACTGTAGTATTACGTGTGAGGTTTGGGACTACTTCTTGAACAGTTTTGGTGTTAGTTGGGTTTTTGCGATTGATGTCAGAAGGAATTTGTGGGAATGGGGCAAGAAGAAGAGCAAGAAAAGAATTAGAAGACTATGGGGTTATCTGCCTTTTGCGATTTGGTGGTGTGTTTGGAGAGAACGCAACAACAGGCTTTACAAAAATGTAGCCAGAAATTCTAATCAGTTGATCATTGAAGTCAAGTGTCTCTTGTATAATTGGAATATTAATACTGATTTGTTTTGGGGGGTGAGTCTGTCGACTCTTATTTGCAATTGGGAAGGGGTAGTGAACACTCATATGTAATCTGCTCTGTTTTTAGTCACTCTTCCGGTGACTAAAAACATTTTAATGAATTTGCCATTTCTGTCAAAAAAAAAAAAAGAAAATTATCTTCAAGTATTCCCTCACAAGAATACATTGGTTTCGTTGAAATTAATGGGCCAGTGAAGTTAAAATTGAGAAAGGCCAGAAAGCCCATGACTCAAACGAAGCATTCATAGCTTGACGCGATCTCAGTACATACATATGTATGAACTTGGTATAATTTTTTTTTTTTTTTTATTTTTTATTATTATTTTTTTAATGTATTGGTTATCCCATATTGGGATAACAAAGAACCAATTCGCAACTTTAATGCTATATCAGCGTGGTTTAGTTTGTTTACTATAAACTTTCATTCATGTATTTTTTAATGTAAAATCACCTTCTTTGCATGCGTTGGAGAATTGCAGCAAACCTAGCTAATAAATTCGGTTGTGATGCAGAGTGTACAGACCCAACATTGTATAGACACTGAGGATTTGCAAGCTGATCCAACATATATGGACCACTTGTGAGTTGTGACTCTTTCGATATGAAAAGTTGAGAGTTCAACTGTTCTCAGCACATTTTCTGTAAGTTTGTTTGACACTCTTAGTTTCTCGCTGAAGTACGTACTTATATCAGGGAGTATGTACAAAATTAGACTCATTTTCTCCTCCTACAACTACAGTACTTTCTATGCAGTGTGTGCACATAATCTGATTCACTTTTCTCCGAACACATTTGGCAGTGCCGAGACTTTCCTGGTGTTTGAATCTGACTCGGCCACTGACTCGTACCAAATCAGATATCAGATTGTTTGTTTTTTGTATTTTGAGTATAAGATCACTCAAACCTAACCTCTAACTCAGATCTATTTGGATAAGATAAAACACATATTTAACCCACTAAAACAAAACAAAAAGGCTGATTTAGGGACCGGCTTATATAATAGGGAGACCGGGGTTTCTATCCCTATCCTAGATTGTGTTATAAGGGGTGCCAAAAAACAATGAAAGTCTAAGTTACCCTTTTAAATTAAGGATGAGACCAAAATGCCCCCGAATCATTAACAAAAACCTAATAACTAAACAAAGAAACTCAAAAACAGTTTCATCTTGTCTATGCTTAAGTTTTTAATGCTTTGATTGATCGATTGAATGGTTAAAGATGTTCAGAGGGATTTTCGTCTGGGTTTCTAAAAATCTAGACGAAAATCCAGCCGAAAATAGGGTTAATGGAGAAAAACCCAGCCGAAATTGGATAGTTTTCGGTTGAGTTTGGGATGAAATATCAAGACGAAAATTCTTTTTTTTTTCCTCACCCCAAGCTTAGTTTCGTCTGGTTTTTGGCAAACATCCAGACTATTTTTTTTTTTTTTGAATGTGTTGAAGTCTGTTTTCGGTTATGTTTTATAGACATAAGCCAGACGAAATTTTCTCTGGATGAAGTAGGTCAGTTCCAGACGAAAATGGTTTTCGGTTGAGTTTGGTAGGTACAATCTGGCCGAAATTTGGTTCCGGCTGGATTTGTTGAACAAAATCCAGACAAAATTTGGTGGTATTGATGGCAACACTGATGTTCGTGGTAGTGGTGGTGGTGGCGCTAGTGCCGGTAGTGGTGGTGGTGGTGTCGGTGTTGGAATAATTTACCAACTAATCTTAGTTTAGTTAAACTAATCTGATTGATTAGTTATAATTAAATAGGGTAGTTTGACAATTAAAAAAATATGTTGGATAAGAGATTTTGAAAAACTTTAAAATAACTCTATTTTTTCTTACTATCCGGTCTCCCTAGTAATTAAGCCGGTCCCTAAATCAGCCTTTCAAAACAAACATACAGTATGTTTTGCCAAGGAATATTCAGCAAGTCGGCAACCTTACATCTTTTGAAGTAAAGATGCTCCAGGTGTAAATAAAGTGTAAAATTTAAATATATATTTCTATCTTATGATAGGGTCCCCGGTGAATAAACAAACGGTAATCTATTTAGTGGGTCAGTAAACTCACTACTTCACCATAGAATCACATTGTTAAGTGAACTAGTGTCTACCGGTACTTATCTTAATCTGAACTTTGAAGTAATCGAGTATTAGATCCTCTTGATCATTTCTTTAATCTCCACCACAACAAAGCAAAAGAAACCTCTCATTTCTTAATTTGACAACATTTTCAATACTCCAAGGAATCATCAATTGTGATACACCACTTCATCACTACACTCCATTAACCCAAACAAAAACAAAACTTCCAAATTTGAGGTCTAGATTGATGCAACAAGCATATTCTTTCCAAACTCAAGATCCAAAATTATCCCATAAACATCCAAATTCAATTACTTCCAAGTGGGTGTGAAAACAGACATGTAAAGGCATCCAAGTCCACATCTCTTCATGTCTGTCATGTGGCAAAATCTACAACCTCATCTCTTCATGTCTGTCACGTGGCAGACATGAGGCTTCATGGAGTTCAGAAGTAACCAAACTCCTAGAAGTACTGAATACAAGGTAAACAGACAACAAGAGAGACAACAAGAGTATACAGAGAAGTGAGAGATAGGCTCACCCACATTGAGCCAATGAAATCCTTTCCCTCTATCTCTATTCGATTTCTTTAATTTCCTTCTCTTCACTCATTTCTTATCTCTGTCAGGCTTTCACAACCCAAACCAGACCTTGCAGCAAACTGCACTCTCTTTCTCTCTAGCCTGCAACTGCAAGTTCACTCAGTCTCTCTTATTCTATCTAGCAATGGCAACCACATCACTTCAATCTCTGCACACCCAGTCTCTTCTAAGGCAAAACCATCACCATTACTCAGATACCCATTCATCTTCTTCACTGCATTCTTCTGTTTTCCTCAAACCCACCACCACCACTACCACTACAACTATATCTCTTTCTTACAAACTATCTCCTGCACATTTCACTCTTTTCTCAACCACTTCGTCTTCTGCGGCCACAACTACAACCCCAGCAACCACAACATCGGGGAATCCGGTGTTTGAGCTCCTTGAAAAGCATCTAGCTTCACAAGATTTCCGTCAGGCCGATGAAGAAACCCGTCGATTGATTATTGTGTTAGCTGGTGAACAAGCTGAAAAACGAGGGTATGTCTTCTTCTCGGAAGTTCAGTTTATACCAGAAGAGGATCTTTTGACAATGGATAAGCTATGGAGACAGTATAGTGATGGGAAATTCGGTTACAGTGTTCAGAAGAAAATATGGGAAAAGCAAGATGAGGATTTCAGTAATTTCTTTAGGAAAGTTGGGTGGATGAAAAAGCTTGATACTGAGATGGAACAGTATAATTATAGAGCATTTCCTACGGAATTCATTTGGGAGTTGAATGATGACACACCTGCAGGTCACCTGCCATTAACAAATGCCCTACGGGGAACTCAGCTACTTAAATACATCTTCAAGCATCCAGCTTTCGAAACTGCAGATGGAGAAGTGAGCGACGGAGAAGAACAAAGTGTATCTGACATAATGAGTGCTAAACCACTAAGCAAGAAACTATTCAGCACAGATTATTCATTCTAAATTGATAATTGAATTAGAGTTTCATGTGAATTATAAATTATTATTGCTGGCTATAATTTAGTTTTCTTCTACTCTAGATTCTGTTTTGCAACTTTTTCTTTCCTTGACTGATCTGAAAGGCTTGTGTTTAGAGAGCAAAAACATGCAGGAACTGTGTGGATAAGTTATCATTGTTGTAATATAATTCAATACATTTGAGGTGAAGTAAACATGGGTTCTGTATTTTCACTTGATTTTCGATTTTTCAAAATTATATATTGAAATAATTGAATTACAATGTGGTGGATTGTTTACAATGAGACATTTTCTTCTATTTCTACTAAAATCATGGGAACTTAAATAAAAAGAAAATAATTTATATTTAAAAAAAATAATACATAGGACCTTGGGCGGAGCCTTGGCGACTGACCGTTTTTGCGCCAGCCAGTGACCGCATAGGAAGTTGTTCAACTGCAGCTGGCTGATCATATAGATGGCATTTCTAGCTTCTCGATAGAGGTTCCTGAACATCAATGGATAGAAATTTGAGAAACAACAGTTACTAATGGTATCCCTTTCGTCTAACAACCAAGTGAAAGACAAAGACCAGTTGTTAACCGACAATATAGAATATTCTGTAGAATTTGTGAACAAATGAAAAAGGATTCTTAACCTTAAACACGAAAATGTACCGTCCAATGTTGAAGTAAGTACAGGGGCAAAGTCTCCTCAAGCACAGGGACAAAGTCTCCTTGTATGTCGATGTGAACCATCACAGGAAAGCATGCCTTGAGTTCGAGTGAATAGACACGCGCCTGGGTTCTGTACACAAAGATAATTCATAGTTGGTACAGCAATAATTCATGGGAAAATAAGTGGTGCAGCAGTGCTACTAGCACAAGTTCTTTAGGCTAGTGTGGGAATCAGAACATATGAAAACTCTACTTCTGAGCACAACCCTGAGTTTGGTATTGATGGGCTGGGTTGCATTTTAGCTTCCATGTTCATGGCATCAGATAACCCAAGTTCCTTTGAAATTATCGGACAGATTTCATGGTTTCACTTATGAGCAGCATAACCCAAACCCATCAAAACCCTGTCCCAATGTCTGCATATCCTAGTAAGATATCCTTCAATCCCATATTAAGAACTAAGAACTAACAGCAACGAATCTTGCTCAAGTTGTTCTTTGTTTTACGCAATATTGTTTGTTAAAAACTCTCCATTTCTAAAGCGATGCTTGATACAGTGATAATACAAATGAGAATATAGAACAAATTGTACCAAATGTCTAGGGGCATCCTCTGCAACTTCTGCAGGTTGATCTGATCCCATGCTGGGCAAGCAAGATCCTTTGCAACTCATATATTTCTGAATGCTGTTTTAGAGAGAGTAAAACAAGAACATAAAAAGAATAGAAAATTAGGGAACACGGAATATATTTAATGTAACTGGAGGAGAAACTGAAGTGCTAAGTATGGCTTCATGACTTTATTTTCTTTTACTACATTAGGCAAACAGGGAATTTTGAAGACATTAAGCATGACATGTTAAAATTGATAGATTATAAAATTATGCATAATATGTAACAACTACACAAGCTTGGAAGAATATGACAACTTCTAAAGTTGTCCCCAAAAAAATGTTTGTTAGAAAAGCAAAGTGCACAATATTTATAAACCTTACATTTCACATTTATTCAGCACCAAGAGCTTGCTTGGGACACATGATAGCCCCTTTGACTTGCAGACGGAATTGCAGGTCTCCCCTTGCCTAAAACGCATGTCATATGCACGTCATATATAAAACAATGAATGAAAAGCAGACAATCCAAACTTCGTATATATTTAATTGGAAAAAGTTGAACGACCCATGAACGCTTACCTTCCCACGACAACATTTATTCCGTTCAACCTTGCTTCTGAATGACCATCCAAAGTCCCTACAAATAATGAAAGAAAGGCACAAATCTGTAAGAGTTACTTCAAATACAGGCAGAGGGAGGTATAGGGTTTGAAGGGAAAGTGAGAGAGACAGAGAGAGATCAAGCGTTGACTCACCAGAAGTATTTGAACGCAACGAAAAGCAGTGATGGAAATCACTAATATAAGCATTCTCGTGAACCTGAAACATTCAGCATACATCATTATATAGCAGTTTTCACAAGCGAAATGTTGATCAAACAACAGCGTAAATTTCATTCTTTCGGATCAGGGCCTCGACAAAGCAACATTTTTTTTTTCTAACAATCATAAGATTATCAAGTCATTGCCAACATCAAGAATCTTAAAGGAAAAAGTTGATTACATAAGCTTAAATACTTGATTGGTGACATTTAAGAGCATGATACAAGCCTACAACTACATATAGCGGACACTATAGGAATTATCGAACACATCCAAATATCAAGGAATTATCATATAACCAAGCTAAACCTGATCTTATAATATCCTGCACATCAAGATTCCAATCTGCTGAATTTATTCCATATGTCTCAGTCCGTTATGGGTAACCGAACTGTGGTGGGTAATAATAGGAGATTCAAGTTGAGCATCTTATGAGTGAAAGTCAGCTACATCATAGTTATAGGGGTGTATTATAAGAGTACAGCATGGCCACGTTATGCAACACGACCATATCTAAGTTATAAGCTCTAGCGAAAGAATAAAATTTTAACTTGGAATAAATGATCAAGGTTTTCTTCTTACTGCGTTCAGAATTTTTGCATATTACGTGCTAGAACTTGAAACAATGTAACATAATGCACATATAAGATTTTCTGTTTCCTAAACAAAGACAGTTAGAGGGAACATCGAAAAAGGACATATGAAATGATTACGAACCACACTTTCGGAGCTATGCCGACACCTCCCAGCACAGAAGTCAAAAACACTTGCGTAAGTCCCTGCAAAAGAAAAATATGTAACATCAAAAATTTAACTCTGGTATTAAGAAAGCCTACCAACAATGAATCACCAAGGTAATCATCTAAAGATGAAAGGTATGATCATCCTTATTCTTCCAATTAGTTCTTCTCATACTAAGATAAAGTTTACACGATTAAGGTTGCACACCCTGACATCTGCAACCCTAGTGGTAAAAGAACGGACTCAAGTGTATCACTCCAAGCATCACAAGTGCAAATGAAAACAATCACCTGCAGAAACTGGCTTAGCTATCTTCACCTGCATCGCCAGCTCTTGTTGTGTCTGCAAACAAAACAACCCAACATGATAAGTCATCTCTCACATTATACAAATACAAAAACAGATTTTCGCATTTAGGAATAAAGTACCCGAGCAGGATTTAAACAACACGAGACACAATACTCATATGTATTGCAGCACTGTGAAACAATATTGCATCCTCTGCAAACAAGAGAACACAAATTACTCAAAACTTCCTCCGCAATGTGCATTCGGATTACATAAGTTCATAAACTCGGGGTGGTATATAAGAAAAACTCACTGACAAGAGTATTTCTCTCCTGACCCAGGGCAGCAACGAGACGACTGATCCACTGACAATGCATCACATACATGGCCTACACAATACAATGTATTCACATTTCGACAAAAAGAGAGTGAAATACCCAAAATACCCTTAGTTCTTTTTTGTTCATACCATTATCATCTGAAAGCAGATATCTTCCTTGAACTGTATTTCTGCAAATTTTCCTCTCTGGAAGCCCTATCTCAGTCCTACAACATAAATCATAGACCCAATCCAAAATAAGCTAAAAATTGATTAACCCAAACTAATAAAAATTCAAACTTTTTTGTATAGGAACTGAATTCATAATGTAAACTTGATCTATTTCTATACAAATCACTAATATTTAAACCTTAAACACATACCTGATTGCTCTGGCAGGGAAGCAATGTAAGAAAAGCAAGATAATTTGAAGAAAACTCCAACAAAATCTCATCTTTTTCTTCAGATTATTATCAGGATACAAAGCAAAGGGGGTAAAATAAATAAAATTTAGGGTACAAATTTATAAATTTGGGCAATTTATATCTGAGGTAGGTGCTTTTAAGTACCCAAAAGAACAAAAATTAACACACGTGGCACAAAGAGAAGCATGAGTAGTTGATGTTTACAGTCTAAGTTATGTTAAGGGGTACCTCCGAACCCCCCTAAAAAGCCTTTGTATGCCGTGTAGTTTACAGAGAGCTAGTAGTAACAGAGAAACCCCCCCAAAAAAAAAAGCCAAAACCCTAAAACTCCATTAGAAGAAAAACAGGAAGAAGAAGAAGGTTGAAATCTTGAATCTTGATAAATAATGGGTTGGAAAGCAGCTCAAAAGCTTGTACAAAACTGGAAGATTCTCAGAGGAGATAATGTATAACCCTTAATTTTATTTACAGAAATCATTTTATTTTTGTTTCAGGTTTTCGTTTTCATATCTTGAATCTTGGATGTAGGTAATGATAATCAGGGGAAAAGATAAGGGAGAGACGGGTGTTATCAAGCGAGTTGTTCGTACTCAGAACCGTGTGATTGTTGAGGGCAAAAATCTTGTAAGCTAATTTTCACTTTCTTTTTGATGATCTAATTTGATGCTTTGTGTTGTTTGGATGTTATAATTTGGTTGTGTAGCGAAGAATTCAATTTTAGGATATGAGATTGAATTTCGTAGTTAGTGTAAAATGAATGATTTCTTTTAGGGGTTGAATTGAATTGGATGTGGTCTATTAGATTAAGAAAAACGGAGAGTTAGGGTTGTGTCTGGTGATAGAAACCAATGGTTTGCTGAATTTACATCGCCGCCAAAATTTTCATTTTGTACTAAACATTACTTCAACACTGTGGAGATTTAAGGTTTTGACCCCAGATAGTACTTGTTGTTGTTGTCGATGTATAAACTCTTGTTTAACTAATAATCAAGTATCCGTTTCAGGTTTGGTTTTGTACTTGCACTTTTCTATTTGGAATTTAGTGCTCCACTGTTATTTATGGATGCCCCGGTTGAAATTATGCGGTAACTAAGACTGTAGCTTGGATTGTTTAGTAAGCTAAACCAGGATTTTTGTCACTCCAAAACCATGAGATCACTCTTGAGTACAATGAAAATGACAATATTATTGTATCTATTTCTTTTATTCACCGATTTCCACAATATGTGAGAATATACCTTTAATGGCAGATATGCTTATTTCAATATCACCAAAGCAACTCATATTGCTTGTACTTTGCAGCACTCTGCAGCTGCAAAAATGTACAGCATGTGAAGGTCTGCAGCATACCAACCATGGTCCTAATCTTTTTATTTATTTTTTCCTTATTTTAGTTCTGTCTAATCCCTGGGTACTGAGTTCTATTGTTCTTCTTGACTTCTCTTGTTCTCAAACCCAAATAACCTTTATCTATAGACTATAGTCAGAAGCAACTCTCGTAAGTATCTTTCTTCTGGGCTTTCTGGGCTTTTCTTGTTCTTAGAGAAAGATAGAAGGGGAGGGATCCATTGACATTGTTAGACTTACACTATCTTTACATTTTGGTTCTATCTTTTCCTGGAAACCAAATAAAAACTTAATAGATGCTAATTTTTTCAGAGATTCTTATTGGTTGATACGTTCATTCTTACAAAAAAGTAACGCATTTTATCATTTGCAACATTACCATTTAACAGTGTGTGCTTATTTTCTGTGGGATTGTAATTATCAACTGTTATTTTTGGATGCCCCAGTTGAAATTATGCGGTAACTAAAAATGTAGCTTGGATTGTTTAGTAAGCTAAACTGGGATTTTTGTCATTAAACTCCAAAACCATGAGATCACTCTGACTCCAATGAAAATGACAATATTGTTGCATCTATTTCTATTCACCGATCTCCACAATATGTAAAAATATACGTACATGCTTTTTGATGTGTTGCTTGATTGTGTTTCTCTAAGGCTTTAACCACGTTGAAGTTCATATTTATTTGCATTGAGGTTATGTCATTGGTCCTTCAATTCTTCCTATGCAATATCAATTTCAGTCGTAATGTCCTTATTTTCTGAATCGACATTAAATATCTATGCAAATCACCATTTTGTTTTCCTCAGCCATCGTAAGAAACTTTCAAACATATTTGATGATCTTACCTGAAATCGAGCACGTTATTGGGTTGCGCATAAGTACTGTGTTTCTTTTGAAAAGCTGAATACTGAATGTTGGATCAATCTTACAGGTAAAGAAACATATCAAACAAGGACAAGGTCATGAGGGTGGAATTTTTACTGTTGAAGCCCCTCTTCATGTTTCAAATGTTCAAGTTGTCGACCCCGTTACAGGGTACATATGTTTCGTTATCACAGAGTTTTTATGTCAATTGCTTTCTCTCGCTGATACTGGAATTCCTTGCTCTAACTTTATCTGCTAGTTTAACTAAGTTCTAGATTGTGTTTACTTTTTGCAGGAAGCCTTGTAAAGTTGGAGTCAAATATTTAGAAGATGGCACAAAAGTAAGAGTTTCTAGAGGAATTGGAGCCTCTGGGTCCATCATTCCTCGTCCAGAGATCTTAAAAATTAGGGCCACACCAAGACCCACAATCGGTATTTATCTCTGTTAAGCTTTGTCATAAACTGATCTTTGATAACTATTCTAGGGACCGCATGCATTGCGTGTTACTGTGTAGTATTTTTAGCTTACTTTTACTTTCTCTAATAGACGGTTTGAAGTGTTTAATGTCTTTCTTTTCTCCAAGGGCATGTCTAATATCTTTGGACTGATTAAAATGTCTGAATTACCTGTGAATATAATCTGACTGTACTTATTTTCTGTTACTCTGTTTCAGTTAAGATTTGGCTTAAGTATAATCTGATGGATTCTTTTGGTTTTCTGTATATGTTGCAGCTGGTCCCAAAGATACTCCATTGGAGCTAGTGAAGGAAAAAACCTATGACTCTGCCACTGGGAAGGGAATGCCTTCACTCTAACAATCTTTTTGTTCTCATTTATCAGAGAGAGAGAGAGAGAGATCGTTAAAAAGTTTAGAGTAAACTGACATTTTGATCCTAATTATTGTTAGAAATGTTGGTGGTTTAGTTCTCACTTGTCAGAAGTTCTGAAAGTGTTGTTTCTAATTCCACATCTATCTCTGTTATGGAAATAAGTCTGTAGTGTTATTTTTCTGAAAAATATCTTGCCGTTCTAACCTGCAGATATTCTTGCCAGTTCCATAATATTTTTAAGCTTATTCCGGGTTTTGCCAAAGCAATTCACATTGCTTGTACCCTGCAACACTCTGCAGCTGCAAAAGTGTGCAGCTTGTGAAGGTCTACAGCATACCAACCACGGCCATATCCTTTTTTCTTCTTTTTGATTCTGTTTAATCTTTATGCAGTGATTGAGTTCTATGTTTCTTCTCGACTTCTCTTGTTTTTAAACCCAAACCAACCTTTAATTCCACCTTTATCTATAGTCAAAAGCAACTCTTTTTAAGTACAACAATTCTTGGCAAATACTTCCAACAATTCCATGGGTTTATTCGTTAAATCCTAGTCATTGGGTGACAAATCTGAACGGTCTACATATAAGCTGAGAATTAACTTTTAAAGAAACACCTTAAACCCTCAAAATATAAAACCCTCCCACCCACTATCTCTTCTTCTCATCATCACTCCCCAAAAACTCAAAAGGGGAAAAGGGTCTGCTACTTCTCCTCCCACCACACAACCCTAAAACCCATCGATTCTTCATTCTTTCCAGAGCTTTATCTCCTCCAATAATCTCTTACAAAGAGTATAAGAAGAAAAAGGTACCAACTTTAAGAAAAAATACCCTTTTATTTCAATTGATTTTATACCATTCTTATGTTGATTATATTTGATTTCAGATTAACGGAATGTTGGGGTTTGCTGCCACCGCTGGTAACTCAGTAGTACACACTGCTTGCACTAACGGAGTCTATACTCTCCAGTTCCTCAAGTCTCACAGAACCACCTACACTCCTCAAAAGGTAAAATTTTGTGTGCAGATTGAAAAAATTTACTTTGGAGTTAGCAAAATGAGGATGATTTTGTGGTAAATTTACTTATTTTATGTTCCCCATTGGTCTGAGTTGTAATTTTCATGGTTTAATTGGGTTTAGGCATCAATTCTTTATCGGATTCCATCAGTGTTTTGTCGAAATAAGGTTAGTTTAGTGAAAGCAATGGCAGCAGCAGAAACATCTACAGTAGCATCTCCATTAAAAGGTAGTTTTTTTTTGCTAGTTTTTCTTGAAATTTGGTTGGTATTGTTTTTTGTATGAAATCTATGAAGTATGACATATCAATGGCGATTTATTTTGTATCTCTAGGCAAGAAGCAGGCATTGATATCAGTGTCAGACAAGCAGGATCTTTCTTTACTTGCCAATGGACTTCAGGAATTAGGGTGAGTATTATTTTCCCTTCGTTAATCGTTGTTGCTCTTTTATTCAATTCTTTACAGTTTGTGCTGTGCGTATACTGGATTTAAGCAATTCGTTTATAGGAATTGTGCGTGTCTGATGTCTCTTGACGACAAATTTTAGGTGCTAGCCGATTTTTCAAAATTAATTGTTTACTTTTAAACATAGCTCCTACACTATAGTATGTCAATGTGAGTATGCTTTTTGATACATGTAGGTATACTATTGTTTCAACTGGTGGGACAGCGACTGCGTTAGAGAAAGCTGGAGTCTCAGTAACCAAAGTAGAACAAGTTACATGTTTTCCTGAAATGGTAAGAGCTGGGACTTACCTTTTTGCCTCTTAGCCGTTTTGGTGGATCATTTTACAATTGTATAGATAGACACAAGCAACTGTAGATAATAAAATAGTCTCCCTGGTTGCAAACAACTACTGCTTAGTAGCTGCTCTGGACCCATTTTGGTAGATTTTTCTAGGAGTTGGAAAGCTATTATGAATAATTTCTAAAATATATATGCAACTGTTACCACACAGAACCTTTTATATGAGAGTTCTTTTTGCCCCTAGTCCCCTATATGTGGGGTGATGAATTGTACTTTTATGTCTTCTTTCCCTACAGCTCTCCATATTTGTCGATGTCATAACTGAGGTTCAGTCAGTATCAACAGCTAATGGATCTTCTTTTTTATTGTAATGAAGAAGCAACCCATAATTGACGTCTTAACTCCGTGAAATTTTGTTTTGTTTATGTTTAACCTGCAGCTTGATGGCCGTGTCAAAACTTTACATCCTAATGTTCATGGGGGTATTCTTGCAAGAAGAGATCAGCAAAGTCACATGGATGCTCTAGATAAGCATGGAATAGGTGAGTCCTAGACACAGGCACAGTTATTGGGAGTCATTTTGGTAGGTCATGATCATAATGTTTCATCTGACTGATTATGTTTTGTTTTTCACAGGGACTTTTGATTTAGTTGTGGTAAATTTGTATCCCTTTTATGAGAAAGTTACTTCAAGCGGTACAATTACATTTGAAGATGGAATTGAGAACATTGACATTGGTGGCCCTGCCATGATCAGAGCTGCGGCAAAGGTAGTAGCAATATATTACTAATCAATTTGGTTTTATGTCGCGAGGCTCAGATTATTTTTTTCATGTATTAAAACTGGTATCTTTTGGGATTCGGCATAAGGAGGCATGAAGTATTTCAAGTATACTTACCAAAACGCTGGGTTTGAAAGTAGGAGATTTCTTAAGCGGGATTTGTTTTGGTTCATGATCATTTGATTATAAGTTACGACCTAGACTGTAATCAGTATATTGTTTCAGTCATCACAATGTTCTAACTTCTAATGTATGGTTTTGATTATCTTATTTATTTTATTGATCGCGGTTTCAACAGAACCACAAGGATGTACTGGTTGTTGTTGACGCCGAAGACTATCCTGCCCTCTTGGATTTCTTGAAAGGAAATCAGGCTGATGCACATTTTCGTAGGACTCTCGCTTGGAAGGCTTTTGAGCATGTTGCTTCTTATGATTCAGCAGTTTCAGAGTGGCTATGGCTCCAGACAGTAGGAGGTAGTGTTACATTTCATCTTTCAGTTGTTGTCTGAAATTTTTTTGTTATTAGACTAACTGGGTCTTAATCTTGTTCTTCACGTCATGCTAGATAAATTTCCTCCTAGCCTTACCAAGAGTCTCTCAAACAAAAGGTCCCTTCGGTATGGTGAAAATCCCCATCAGAAAGCTGCATTTTATGTCGACAAGAGTCTTTCTGAGGTTAATGCTGGAGGTATTGCCACTGCAGTCCAGCATCACGGGAAGGTTAGTTGATTCAACTTTGTTGTTTTGTTTCTTTATTTATTACTCGTGTGTATTTCTACAATAAGCTCTCTTAAAGAAAAGTATACGACACATCTTTAGCTGAGTTGCCATAGTCGATAATTTACATCTAAGAAGCAGTGGAAAGTTTTAATAAGCGAAATATACGAATAAGATTGTATCTTATTAGAAGTGTATACAACTTTTATTTTGCTAGATACTGCAGCCTAGTTATTTTCTGGTTTCATTGATTAAGACATAATAAGTTGGGCGTGCTGTTTAAACTCCGAACATGTACTCAACTAATTTGTTCGTTCCATTAGTTGTTCTGGTACATTGTCTTTGTTTATGAAATCCAGCTTTCACAAGTCTCAAACTAACAACTTAGACATAATGTAATCTATTTTCTTTATTCCATATAATTCAAATTATATGTTTGTCTTTTTTATTACTGTATACAGGAGATGTCTTATAATAACTATTTAGATGCGGACGCAGCTTGGAATTGCGTATCAGAATTTCCAAAGCCTACTTGTGTGGTTGTGAAGCACACAAATCCTTGTGGTGTCGCATCACGGGATGATATCCTTGAAGCTTATAGGTTGGCTGTGAAAGGAGATCCAGTAAGTGCATTTGGCGGAATAGTTGCATTCAACGTAGAAGTTGACGAGGTAAGTCATCAATGAATGAGGGGTGAAAAAGTGAATGTCTTTGTGGAACTTATTCTCATATATCTTATCTTATTAAATTTTTGTATGTGAAGACTCTGGCAAAGGAAATCAGAGAATTTAGAAGCCCAACTGATGGTGAAACAAGGATGTTTTATGAGATCGTGGTTGCTCCTAAATATTCTAAGAAAGGTCTTGAGATTCTTCGTGGAAAGTCAAAAACCCTGAGGATTCTTGAAGCAAGCAAGAATGAAAAGGGAAAGCTCTCGCTCAGACAAGTTGGCGGGGGTTGGTTAGCACAAGATTCTGATGATTTAACCCCAGAAGACATCGACTTTAAGGTAGTCTCTAAAAAAGCTCCAACAGAGAACAACCTTTCTGATGTGAAATTTGCTTGGCTGTGTTGCAAGCATGTCAAGAGCAATGCTATTGTTATTGCCAAGGTTAGTTATTCTACTTGTTATTTTAGTTTTTTAGAGCAAAGCCACTCTAGTCTGATCATCCTGTCCTGTCCATTTCTATTTTCTTTCAGAACAATTGCATGTTAGGGATGGGTAGTGGGCAACCAAACCGCCTGGAGAGTCTAAGGATAGCTTCAAGGAAATCTGGCGAGGAGATCAAAGGAGCAGCTCTAGCCAGTGATGCTTTCTTCCCCTTCGGTAATGTTTCATTTCAACGAAGATTCCTTTTCTACACACAAGTCTATACTCCATACCATGAAATTTTGCATGTTTGTGGCACAACAACATTTGCATATAGCCATTTTGTTTTTGTTTGACATGGATTAACAAAAGCCTGCCTTAATGTCAACCCCATCATCCTACTAGCTATTGAACTCAGTATAAGCAGAATGCTGTGAATATAATGTAACTTGTTAGTATTGATTTGCGTATTACTTTGCTTGTGGTTCAGCTTGGAATGATGCAGTTGAAGAAGCATGTCAAAGTGGAATTTCAGTTATTGCAGAACCCGGAGGAAGCATGAGAGATCCAGACGCCATCGACTGTTGTGATAAATACGGTGTTTCTCTTCTTTTCACCAATGTCAGGCATTTCAGGCACTAGTTTTTTTTTTATTAGGTGTTTCTTAGTTTTTTAGTTCTTTTGGATTGAGCAAAAATTAGTGAATGTTGAGGAATGATTTCAATGTCTAGTGATCTGACATAGTGGAACCATGAAACTCAGCCGTGATGTGTCAGTGAGGCCTGACTGCTGAGTACATTTAAAGAAAGTTGTAAGAAAATAGTTTCATAAATACCCTTTGAGTTCGTGTTTTTGCGGCATCATAATTGTTGTACAACAAAGGCTCAAGGCTAGTGCAGTACATCTAATCGACTTCTACCGTGCATACAAGAAGTCCAGACATTGGTGGTTCATATAATTCCTTAAAAACACTCGACCATTACAGTAGGAAGCAAACTGAAATAAAGTTGTGATATGCCTTCTAATTAGATAAGAGACTAATTGGCGAACATTAATAGGCAAACAAGTCCACGAGCCATTAAAGCAATCACTAGCAACTAGATGACCTGAGTCCCAGTACATATGAGCATTTTTGTTCTTGCACGGTGTACCGTTCATAATGCAAGGTCCAGTTCCATTACCTGCGGATGGGCAACATGGCGTACTTACTTCCTCCAGAAAATCCTAAAACAAGTATCAGATCATTAGGCATGCAACAGGGATTTGTGGTGATTTTATACTCTTAAATAAAATGAAAGCTTACCATATTTAATGGGAGATAAGTTCCATACGTAGCTCCTTTTGAAGACCAAACCATGAATAAAATTCGAACCTTTGTAGGTTGATGTAAGTTCTTGAGTCATCATTGGTAATCCCAAGTTGAAAATGTTAACCAAGTTATTAATCATTTCTATGCATGGGGTGGTTGGTTTTGGAGTTACCCTGCCAACTATTCCTGGTGCACAACCGATAGGACCTAATTCAACTACAAATTTCCTTGCCCCTAAATTGTATAGAAAAGTGATTCAGGGGCTTCAGTTTTTTGAAATTTTTTGAAGCCCCTGCACTATTTACTTCAAATGTCCCCACGAATTATAAGGGGGTGTAAAAAAATCGTGAAATGACTAAGTTAACCTTATACTAATTTATACTAATTTTTACCCAAATTTACCCCACCCTAATTACAAACATAAATACTTATATCCCACACAAAAAAAATCAAAACCTATCAAAACATCAAAATTTCTCCCCTCTTCTCCTCTCTTACCTCTCTTTTCTTCCCCATTTCCTCTCCACATTTTCTCATTTTCGAGTTTTTGATCATGGATGGAACCAAAACTGATGCAACAATGGAGCAGCAAAGGTAAGCATCCAAACCCACTCTTTTGTTATTGATTTTGGTGCTAAAACTAGGTAAGATTCACACCATGAAAATCAAAAAACGAGTTCCAGAACTACTTACGGCTGGCTATTAGAGCCGTAAGTCCTACTTACGTCTCGCATCTGAAGAACAGCTAGCCGTAAGTAGTTTGTTAGGTAAGCCATTAAAGCTTCAGATCCAAGCCGTAAGTTCAGTTTACTAGCCGTAAGTTAGTTACGTCTCATTTCGATACTTTAGTTACTAGCCGTAAGTTTCTGTAAATCAAATTTTTTTTGTCGCAAGGTTACAGGCCGTAAGTGCAAACTTATCAGCCGTAAGTTAGTTACGGCTGCAAATCTTTTTGGATTATCAGCCGTAAGTTACACTGACATTTCTCTTGTTTTGCATTACAGTTTGATCCAAATGGAAGGCAGTGTTTGACAATGGATGGGTATCGCGAAATTGGGCGGACAGTAAAGAAGCTAGCTGATAAGCACAGCAGTGGACGAGTACTAATTGTCCAAGAAGGTGGATACCATTCAACATATTCAGCTTACTGTCTTCATGCAACACTTGAAGGCTTTCTTAGCTGTCCTGATCCTCTACTATCTGATCCTATTGCTTATTATCCTGAAGATGAAGCATTAACTGTAAAAGTTGTTGATTCCATCAAGAAATACTGGGTTAACAATGTCCCATTCTTGAAACAAGATTGAATTTAGCACGCTGTTGGTTTTTATCAGTAGATGAAGCTGTTATGTGATTTATAATTGTATGCACGAAAATCTCCTCAATAGATATTATGTTGCCACTTGCCTTGTAGTCACTGACCAACTTACTCTTGCTAACATCAGTGTCTGTCTTATCTTTTCACCACCTTGGTGTTTCCAAATTGATGACTGGTTAAAACAAGAGTTTTGAAAGGGTTACGGTACCTTAGGGCAAGTTGTCAAAAGAAAACCATTTAGCCAAACTAGAATCAGAGCATTTTATTAATCAAAGAAAGCAGAACAATAAGCACAGGGCATAGTAGGACAATGATGTGAAACCATAGATATCACTCATTCATTAGAGATCTAAAGATAACAGTTTACTTTGTTTAGGGATTTGTGGGAATCTCATGTAAAGATGGCCCCATGTTCAAATGATCAAGAAGAGGAGCGTTTTAACAAACTTTCGCTTTTTATCGCTTTGGAAGAATATCATTTTCAGTTTAACAAAATTAGTTACGGCTGCTAACTTGTACTTACGGCTGGTAACCTTGCGACATAAAAATTTTGATTTACATTGCACTTACGGCTGCTAACTAGAGTATCGGTATCAGCCGTAAGTAAGTTACGGCCACTAATATGGACTTACGTCTTGCATCTGAAGCTTTAATGGCAGCCTAACTTACGGCTAGCTGTTCTTCAGATTGCAGCCGTAAGTACTTCTGGTTCACGAATTTTGATTTTCATGGAGTGAATGTGACCTAGTTTTTCAATGAAGTTAGCCTCAATGGAAGGAGATACTTCTAGCTCCATTTCGACGCTTGATTCACTCATTTTGGTTGAGTGAATCAAGTTTGGGTTTTTTAGAAAAAAAGTTAGGTTTTTTTTTCTCTCTTCTTCTTCTTCTTCTTCAGTTTTTCACTGATTTTCAGTTTTTGATTAAGTTTTTTTTTTAAGTTTGTTAATCATACTTTTGGTTAATCATTGATTATCAATTTGGTTAATCACTGATTATCAAAACATAAAAGGGTAGTTTTGGTATTAAAAAAAAATACATAGGGGGAGAGCCAAATTACTTCGGGGAAACTGTGATCCAGGGGCTTCAGTTTTTTTCGAAGCCCCTGAATCACTTTTCATTGTATATTCTTGAGAGTTGATATTAAGAGGGCACCAAATTGTGGAGGATTATATGTTTTGCTAGTATTAGAAGTTGGTTGAAGGTAATTGATGATGTAGTCATTGCTACCCATTTGGATCACAAATACGGACTTAGACAAGTGTTTGGCGATCTCTTCTGGGGTTCTTAATGATTTGGGCAAGTCAGTTTTTACTATTTTCTCAAAAGTAATTGACTTGTTCTTCCAAGCGCAAAGTGTCTTCCTGCAAGCACAAGAATAACACTAGTTAAGTACAATGGATGACTGTCACGAACTTTCGATTTTGTCAAACCCTATAACCCCATGACACTATTAAGGAAATTTATACTAGTATATCTTACTTGTAGTTCCTGTCTCCGGAAGAATGCCAGATGCTCCTGAGGCATAATTTATACCGGTTATTGTTTTGCTTTGCTTTTCTCTTCTTCTGATAAACCTAAATATGGCGCTACGTATGGCAATCCAAGCCATTCCGCTACCAAAATTAAAAAACTAGATTAGTAATTTACAACTTGCATGATCTGCATGTTGGAAAATGAGGATTATTTTAGCACAAACAAACTATTTCGACATGTATATATAATTACCGAAAAAGTCCACGGTAGTTTTGCCATTGGTGAATCTTCCAGTAGCTCCATTTGGAAAATCAACTCCATACGGCATATATTTGGCTTTTGCTGGCGTGTTAAGGAAATTGTTGTTTCCACTGTCGACCAAAGAATCACCAAACACATATAATGTTGGTGCAACATTAGAACCCTGGCAAGGTTGGTTCCCAGGCTCGGCTGCAATATCTTTTGAGGATTTTGAATGAGAAGAAAGAAAGAGACAATAAGGATGAATGTAAAAGAAAAGTTCATGATGACCTAGTTAA
Organism: Papaver nudicaule; assembly: GCA_023529015.1. Taxonomy (NCBI): domain Eukaryota; kingdom Viridiplantae; phylum Streptophyta; class Magnoliopsida; order Ranunculales; family Papaveraceae; genus Papaver; species Papaver nudicaule. The sequence continues at coordinate 19,915 of JAJJMA010099668.1, forward strand.
AATCCTTGAGGTTTGATTTCAAGAGGCTGTGAGTGAAAGTAACTAGTGTGTGGCTGGTTATAAATAGTGTGGTGAAGTTAGTAAAAATGGATGGCCATGCTATGCTCTTAACTATGCTAGTATGTACGTACGTGTATGTCACTTTGTCTTAATTCTTTGTAAGATGTTTTCAAATGGATGGTTAAGCTCTAATTAAGTTTCGTGATTCAATGAAAGGGTCATCTAAATTAGCATGTATACAGAGCATGTCATAATTGAAGTTGGAATGTTTCTGCGTAAGTAAGTGAAATTTGAATCCCATACATCTTGGTAAACTATGTCCTGAAATTTGAATCCCATACATCTTGGTAAACTATGTCCTGGACTCCAAGTAAGTAAACAAATCTTATACTTCATGTTTATCTAAATTTTAACAAATTTTGACAAGGATTTTACCCAAAGAAGTTAACGTGTCTAGCCGAAAACAGTTGAGGTTTTTAAAACTTGGTCGAGTTACTCGCGAGTACTCGCTACTTGGCCGATGGAATTATTCATTCCTCGTCAATTCTGAGTTTTTTTTCCAGATTTACTCGATCGAGTCCGCATAGTTTAACCGAGTTTTAGACAAAACTAGTTAGCGAGTTTGCAGGGATGTTTTTGGTATTTTAATTGAGTAGCATAATAAAACTCGATTTGAGTTTGATTTTGAGCGATTTAAAGTTGTAATAGACTAATAGTCTTTCGTTAAGACAATTACATGTTAAATTATGTTGTTATTTTGTTTGAGCTTGGAATGAATTTGTATTTTAAAGTAATATTTTCATTTTCATCTTATATACTTTTAATGATGTATGTTGAGCTTATTTAGCTTTAATGGTATTGTGGAGGGAAAAACACCCTCGGGACATGTGTCAAGATCAGAGGGACTGGGCCCAGCCAAGGGATGTCGCAGCCATGATTCGGATTTAGCCTGCAAGTTACCTCGAGGCAGAACTTAGCGAGGAAAGGTTCACACTGGTCTTCGAAGGATAGGAGTGCGACATCTTCGGAGGGATATCCCCGAAGGAACCGCCTTACTCGACAAGCTCTGACACCACCTCGATTGAGTAGTTTGTATTATTAGCTGTAAACCACTTCAGACTCGGCCTATATATATTATAAGGCGAGCTCGAGAAACTTTGTAAGGGTTGGATTTTTGGTATACCTAAGTGGTGAGAGTGAGATTAGGTTTGTATCTCCTCAAACTCCTTAGGATCAGATCCATGTATTAGTTAAGCAAAATTATAATTCATAGTTATATTATTATCACTTGTTATCTATTTATAAAGTTGTCTTCGGTATTGTTCTTATGATCATCGTACTATGCATGATACATAAATAAACTTTGGTTTGGTTAAGATATGATGGTTGTCGAGTATAAAGCACCTATGCAGATTTTATACTCACACAGTTTGGCGCTAGAAACAGGGACTGATTAAAACAACTTAGAGTTTGCCTGTGATTTAGGGTTTTCAAATTCTTTGTGGAAATTTTTTCTAGGGTTTCTAAAAAACTCTTTCTTAAAAGCATACTTTCGTCATATTTTAATAAAAGCTCCAACACCTTGGCCGTCTAAAAGATCTTCAAAAGCTTTAGCATGTTCAAGGGTTTTTTGAGCAAATCATTAGCATGATAAGATCGACGTCTTTTCAGAGAATACAAGCCTTGAAACGAAGAGATCTAATCAAAAGCATATCAAACTTCTTCAAAGTTCCAGAAAATACCCTAAAACGCTTGTTCTACAGCTACTTTAAGAAAAACAAACCTAGGGTTACTTTTGGGTTTTTTAATACCTAATCTATATTTGGAAATAAACTTCGCAACTTTCATGCTCAGAGCCCAAAACCCGGAAAAGTTCGGCTCGCCAAAACCTCCCTATTGGGAAGGTAGATTTGGATAAAGCCAGAATTCAATTAGGGTTTGGTCAAAACGAGTATAATCCATGCTGAAATCTCGCGCGGTAGAATCTGTTACACCAGACTAGCCCATATGTCAGACCTAGTACACTGCACCAGCCGCCCTGGACCTCACAGGTTCTTTGTCTTTTACAAGTCACAATAATCATGACTTCGAAATCTGATCAGATGCCGAAGCAGAGAGTGGGTTCCTCGAGACAGGGCACGGGCTCTTCGAGGCATAACACCAGATTTTCAACCAGTAAAGGGCTATCGCCAGAGGTAGCAGCGAGTACAGTCCAGCACAGGGAGCGTGTCAACGAAGAGGAAGTACTAGTAGAGGATCTAGGCCCAAATGGAGAAGGGTTCCCAGAAGGTAAAGAAATACCTCGACAGCAAATACAAGAAGAAGATGGAGAGAATGACGAGGACGAAGACAACGCCGCCGTCCCAAACGAAGTAACGCCAACACTTCAATCCCCCGAAGAAGCTGTGGCGAGGGCTGAGCATTTCAAAAAGTTGATTCTAAAAAACAAGAAAATAAGGAAATTAAAAAAGCAACTGGCCGAGGCAAATAAAAAGATAGCAGAGAAGTCGGCTTCAAACTACAAAGGAAACATCGAGGGGCACTCTCGACCACACAACATATCACAATCAAAGGAGCACTCTGAATCGAGGAGCAACACCAAGATCAAGGGTGGCAACAAGGACTATGGAATCGTGATCTCAAGTAAAAGAACTGAGCCCAGCATACGTCCAAAGGGAAATAGCATACAACTACGAAAACAAGCAGGCGGGGAAGGATGCCGAAGCACAGGCGTTACAGCAAGTCATGATGGAACAAATCAAAATGCTTCGGGCAGAAATCATTGATAGCAGAATCCAATCGGGGGATAAGATAAAGCTAACTTAGGCAATAAATGATGTCAACCGCTCGCCGCTAAGCCCCGAAATTCTCTCTAAAGCTATTACGGTAAAATGCACCATGCCGGCCTTCACATCAATCTTCGATGGTTGTGGAGACCCAACAATACATATAAAAATGTACCTGAGAGTATTTTTGGCTTGGGCAGACAGAGATGAAGTACTTTGCAAGTATTTTCCTTCTAGCTTAATTGAAAGGAGAAGCTCTAGCTTGGTACGATAACCTAGCAGCTAGTTCGATCTAGTCTTTCGAAGAACTATCAAAGGTATTCATACTACATTTTCTGTACAACAACTCGTCAAAGCCGGGAGTAGAGAAACTATTCAGTATTCGGGTAAGACGAGGAGTCTACAAAAAGCTTGGCGGACAGATGGACCCCAGTGTGTAAAGGTGGGAAATGGAGCCCCCGAGAAAGATAAAGTGAGGGCGTATCTGAATGCACTTGACAAGAACTCTCCTCTGTACGATAGGCTCTTCTCCAAAAATGTTGAGATGCTGCAAGATCTCCGAAAATATCAGAAGGAGCGAATCACATTGGAAGAATTCAGAGAACAAGCAACTCACGGGAAGGAAACCGTTTCGAAACAAGTTCATTCCATAAACAACCTGTCACTCGAAGAACGCGATCAGGCAATGAACATCCAACCAGGGGATCCCTCAAAAAGAGAAAGACAGAACGACAACGGAAGGTACGACACCGAGGGAAAATTCGGTGACGGCAAGTATCATGACAATAGAAAGTACAATGACAAGCCAGCTCTCGAGGATAATTCGAAGGAAGTAACACTCAACGAGGACAAGAGGGAGGAAGAAAGTTTGGAGCACCTCGGTCAGGATTCCCTACATTCCAAGACAGGAAGCTCCCGAAGCTGTGTGTATCCATCGAGGAAGCCCTCCGAGTCATTGAGCAGTCCGAATTTGCAAGTGAAATGAGATACCAGAGGAGCAGGGGTAACCAACCCAAGCATACTAGGAATTCCAGGGATTATTGCCAATTCCACAAGTTTTATGGACACAAAACAGAGGACTGTGTTACGGCACAGGATCAAATATATTTCTTCATCACGAGGGACAAGTTTAAACACCTCCTGGAAGTGTCAAAGCCGCCTCTGAACCAACCCCTGCCGAAGAAGGAAGAAAATCATGAGGCATACGTCATCACAATCGACCGAAATATTCCAAGATTCAATGATTGCAACTCTATAGTCCACGCCAACGTCTGTAGGCGAGGTCTCGAGGGAGTCCATACAGACCGAATTCATAAAAGAGACTTTGATGGAAAGGAAATACTAAGTGTAGCGATGAAAAAACATCTTGAGGAGTGGCAGAAACAACCAATCTTCTTTTCAACGGCGGACATTCCCGATGAAGGAAGGTCGCACAATGACGGCTATGTCAAGAATACTGGTGGACCCAGGAAGCTCCGTAGACATATTATTCGGGTGGACATACGATAAGTTACTAGGAAATAATATGGAATTAGTGCCCTCCTCGTACAATATATACGACTTCAATGGAAAACCCTCGACACCAAGAGGAGAGCTATCACTAATGATCCATGTGGGGAGTCTGAAACGACCAACATCATTCTGTGTGGTCGACATAGAATCTCCCTAGAATGCCATCGTGAGAAGACCTTGGTTGCACAGCATCATGGGAGTAGCCTCCACACTACATCGAAGAATCAGATTCCCTACTCTACTTGGAATCGCAGAAATACCAGGTGACCCGACCGACGCTCGTGTGTGCAACGATATAGATGTCCAAGCAAGAGAACACCCAAGCCAGGATTGCCCGAGTCAGGCCAAGCACCCAAAGATTACAGATTCTTGCATAAGGGAATTCATAGCTGAAGTAGAAGCAGGGATGGCAGACACTGCCATAAGAACACAGCAGCCGGCAAGCAAGGCACACGACCTATCCACAAGGGGAAGAGCCATTGCCTGGGCAACAAGGAACAGTTCCTCGGCAACTAGCAGCATCCTAGCCCCGAATGAAAAACCAACCGAATATAGCTCGAGCAATAACACATTGCATGAGCAATTCTGGGCCGGGCCCTATGTAATAGAGAAAGTACTTGAGAATGACACATACAGTCTGATCAACCTCGAGGGTCAAAAGCTAAGCACCCCAGTCGGGGGAAAGAACTTGAAGCACCTTAATTAGAGCATTTTATGTAAGCAACACTAAGAAATGGATATCTAAATAAATGGAGAAGCTTGATTTATCTAAAGTTGCACTCTTTGATGCATTCCATTTTCAAACTCCAGATCCTGCCAGAACGGGTAACAAACCCAATCTGGCTAGGCACACTTACAAAGGCTTTAACGCCACAAAAATGAACTGGCCATGACGCCATATCTCCCTTAGTGCCTCGACGCAAATAAAAGGCTTTAACGCCAAGCCTAGACGCCAAAAATAAAAAGACCTCGAATAACAGGCACAGAGCTGATGTTCATATAAGTCGTAAGGGCCCTACGAGCTATATGACACAGTCCTCTACCCACAAGACACCCCGTTAGCGGTGGGTACTTTGTATCTAGGATACATAAGCTAATGATACATTTGAACCCACTACCACACGACCATGAGGACCTCTCTTTCTGAGGCGTCGAGGGGACGATAAATGAGATTAACATCTACCTCGAAAGGTGGATGGAACCCGGAGGCAGCTGATTCGCCCTCATTCACGGGAATGGTAGGCGAATTACGCAGCCGAGGGACCTCCTCCAAAAAACTAAAACATAGCCTCGAGGAGGGGCTAACGAGAAACAGATGGGTCGAATTCTAGGCCGCGACAGGAGAATAATACCATGACTAAGCTCCAGCCTTGACCGGAACTCCCCCATCGAGCTACTTTATTATCAAAGCACAAACATAGCTGCTACCCACCATAAGTTCCTTACTTTACTCGGGGCAAATGGATTATCAGAACACCACCATGTTCTCTCGGAAGATACCTAGTATCCTCGATAACCACCCAGTATGCCGAGGCAAAACGGGTACCTATGGCTCTGATAGCCAATGTTGCTTTAAAACAGGCAAGTAGCTAAAAGCCTTTGGGAAGGGTGATCCGTAAGCCCCCACTAGCTTGGTTTACTATCTCCCACGTCGAAGTAAGCCCCAGAATTGGACCCCGAGCAACCTTAGGTGCCAAGCATATTACAAGGATACCTTCGTACCTGGTCACGAAGTTATCAAAAAGAAAAGAAGCTAAACAGAAGTCTTAAATCAAAAGGCGAAGGCTCATTTGTATATATATATATGTTCATCACAGCATGAAGGCACAAAAAATAAGACGATGCCAGCTACACAAAATGTATCAAAGAAAACAAAAGAAAAAGGCAAAAGGACTCGCTGCTAAACATTGAGCGAAGCTTCGCCAAGTAAAGCAACACGACAAGGGGAATTAAGCGTCTTCAAAAATCTTCATCCCATCCCAAAGCTCATTTTCAGCTTGCTGGTCCTCTTCATAAGTTCGAAAACCGGAGTGGTCCTGTCTCGAAGGAGTAATTTCCATCACAGGATCAGTCTTCTACTCACACCCTTCGTCGCTATACGCTGCTGTGGATTCTTGAAACAAATAGGGGCTCTCTTTATCAAAACCACTACCCAGGCCACCACCAGCGCCCCTTTCTTCGAAGTCACCGAGATTTTGTGCAACATTGCCAACTACATTACTAGTCTCCAGAACCATCCTTGGGATCATTTTTTGAATCCCCAGAGCCATCCTTGGGATCATTTTTCGAATCCCCAGAACTATCCTTGGGATTATTCTTCAGATCTTCAGGACTATTCTTGGGATCTCCCTCGGGATC
>JAJJMA010099668.1:26670-38328 GCA_023529015.1 Papaver nudicaule
TCCGAGTCATCATCGCTGTAATCTTCGCCATTATCAGAGCCTTGGTCCCTCAAAAAATTATCCAGCAGACCTCTTCTTCAACGTTCATCTCTAGCCAATGCCACAAACACCTCCTGAGGAAGCAAATTCTTATCACTTGGGAGTACCACATCAGCATCATATGCACCTACTGCGCTATAAGTGGGAGGCTCATAGTCCTAAAAAGGGACCGACCGTGTCTTCGACAAGCCATACTAGTGGCCAAAGAAGTGGTCAAAGCAGATCGGGTAAGCAGCTCCTCGACAGCCTGCCCATGCCTTAGTTGATGGTGTACGAGGGCAAAACCAGGAACCATGTTCCTTAAATTCTCCTGACACTTAAGACGGTGGTTTCGCTCGGAAGTCATCCCTCATCACTCCTCGTTGCATCTTCTGAGCGACGCTTGCGTTCGAGCTCCAGTTCTTGGGAAAGTCTGTCTACATCAGCAGCTCGACACTGACGTTCTTCGGCCAATTCTTTGGATAGCTGTTCAGCTCTTCTTTCAAACTCCAACTTTCGATCAGATTCAAGCACCAACAGATTGCAAGCATCATCCCTCGCAGCCTCGGCGTCTGCAACCTTCTTTTGTAAATTGGCTTATATGCCTCCAGTTGAGATGGTAAACCATAATCCAAAGAACATAACAAGATCGAAATAAAGACAATCAGGGTTAGTACCCTACTTTCTTTAACAATCATGTACTCAGTCACTTCATGCTGGTTGGTAAAACGAGGTTGGGAAGCTCTTTTCCTAATATCTTCAGAAGAAGCCGCCCCTAGCCTAGCAAGCTCTAATCGATACTCATCAATCATCTGAGAAAGATGGCTTTTCGACTTTTTTGCCTTGGAAAGCTTCATGTTTATATCATTAAAGCCATTCTTCAAAGCATCATTTCCTGCAGTCAGCTCTTTATTGACATTTTTCAGAGCAGCCATTTGAACCCTCAAATTCCTGATGTCTTTTTCTAGGTTCCCAATCACCACCCTGCCAGAGGAAATAATTGACCTTTCCTCGCGGGCATCATTCGCTCTCGTGTCAAACGGTCTACATCTAGCTGGAAAAAGTGATTCTCTCTAGCAATAGTCTCATTCCTATTTCTTTCCTCCTCCAGAAGATGTTCGGTCTTCGTACGTGTTCCTTTTCTTCTCTTCGGCTAGAAGGCCCTCAGCCTCGTGCCTTTTCCTTTTATAATAATCCTGATCATCCCAGGCTTTGTTCCTCTCTTCTACAAGTTTATCAATCTCATTTCGGTGACTTCTACTACCAGAGGAACTGTGCGAGGGTTTCCGACTCTCGCGGGAGTTGCTTAATGCTAGCTTAGCCTCGTTGAGTTTTTTCTCGCCTTCTTCCAACTCGCCTTTATGGAAAGCAGTAAATCGTTCTCAGAACAAGGCTACAAAAAGAAAGCAGCAACTACAAAGACAACAAAGCCTCACCTATTAACTTCTTCCTCTCAAGAGCGCTGCGAGTCTTCTCTTTGGCAAGCTCTTCCTGCATTCGGAGGAACTTTCGCTCATGGTACTCAGCTTCGCTAAACAAGTCGAAGGTATTATCCAAAAGGCCAGAGGCATGGTAGTCACTCTGTCAAAACATTACACACCAACACTTAGCCAAAAACAAAACATAAAACAACGACTCTATAAAAAAACACACACAACAAACACAAAAGCAAACTCACCATTTGAAGCATAGCCAAGCTCTTTTCGTAGGACAAAGGCGGATGAAGAAGATCATAATCCATTCTGGGCCATTCGCCCCCAATAACGTTACCAAGCTTCTTACAAAACTCAGGGTCCAAAGGGCAGCCCAAAGGATCAGAGGCATAAGCACCAAAGCGAGACGAGACTTCCACGGAAAAATCACTTGGATTATGATTCTCAAAAAGCACCTCTTTGAATCTCTTAGCAGTATATGGTTGCACGTGTTTACCAGCATAGCTAGGAGCCGGTGGAAACCTTGAACTACGAGGGACACTCATAACTAGTTCCTTCGAAGAATCCATATGCACAGTCGAACCATCCCTTCGGGGAAGGAGAAGGTCAACCACATGAACAATCTTCTTGGGAGGAGCAGAAGGTCGGTCGAGGCAGCAATAGTGGTAGTAGAAACAACCACGTCTGAGGCAGCGGCAGAGGCAGACGCACTTGGCGCATCAAAGTTCGGCTCAACAACAGCAATCTCCTCGTTGGCTTTTTTGGCAATTGGCACTTCAACAACCTCCGGTGGTGCCAATTCGGTAACAACATTTGTTATCGCTCTCTCCTCCAGTGGTTTCATCGTTACTCGACGACGATTCGGCAAGTTTGCCTCGGAGGATTTCTTAAAAACAAACTTCTTACGAGGCCTAGCAACGTCCTCTGTCTCCCCACCATACTCAAAACTTAACAGATCAATGTGTAGGCTCAAGTCGACACCAGAAATAGCTTTCCCCTGCAGAAGAGAATCCGTCTTTCTCAGGAAACAAATATAGGCAAGTATTAATACTCTCTTAATAAAAAACATATCTCAAGAACACTACGCCACAGGGCCTGATTTATAACGTTTTTTTTTTTTCACATCTGCAACGTTTTTTGACGTTGCGCACGTGGCAACGTCAAAAAACGTTGCGCAATTTTTTTTTAACGTTGCTCCAATTAGGAATTATTAAAATTAATTAAGCAACGTTATTAACGTTGCCAATAACGTTGCGCATGAAGGGCTAAATATGTCTTTTTACCGGAAAATAGATTTTCCGGGTTTATATTTAGTTTTTCCTATTTATCCTTCCCTCATTCTCTCTTAGTTTTCTCTTTCTTCTTTTTTTTCCCTGCGACTCATCTTCTCCTTTTCATCTCTCAGCTTCTTCTTCTTCAACCTGATTCATTCTCCAGGCGACCTCAACTCTCATCAATCGAAAAAAAAAACAACCCCCATCTCAAAATCGGAATTACATCTCAGATCTAAAAGAAAAATCCCTCTTTTGTAACCTAAGATCTACTGGATCAAAACCCTAGTTCTGTGAACCCTAAGCAAAACCTCACAGAGAAAACTCGTGTAAATTTCCTCATCTTTTCTCACAGAGAAAACTTTGAACCCTGATCCAAATCGTCAGACTTCGTTACTCCATCAATCAAAACCCTAGTTCTGTGAACCCTAAGCAAAACCTCACTAGAAATCGAAAAAAAAGAACTAGTTTTGTAACCTAAGAAGAAGACTGCTGCAACTTCAATCGATTTGGGTTTTTATTTACTGGATCGAAGATTTGGGTTTTTATTTACTGGATCGAAGATTTGGGGATTTTAAACTCGATTTTAAATTAGGGGTTTTCAATCGATTATGAAATTAGGGTGTTTTCAATCGATTATGAGAAGATATGCATTCTGATGGTGCAGATGGTTGTATAAGAAAATTCAAAATTGGTTATTGTTGAACTGAATGTGTGTATATGTTGAACTGAATGTGTGTATTGTTTTTTGTGTGTACTGATTTTTAGCTTAAAGAACTTGAGAAGTTGGGTCCGAAGAAGGGAGTTATTAGCCAATCTGTTAAAGATGTTATCCAAAGTTTAGTGGATGATGACCTTGTGTTGAAGGACAAGATAGGAAGTTCTGTGAGTACATGTTTTCGGAATTTGATTGATTCTTGTTTTAGCTTGTCTGCTTAATTCGAAAGTTGTTGTTGATGACGTTCTGTACTTATTTGTCTGGGATTTCTTCGTTTCCAGATTTACTTTTGGGAGTCTGCCAAGTTGTGCTGGAAATCAGGTGACAATTTGATTTCTTGTGTATTGCTTCAGTGAGACAAATACGAAATTTGTTATTTTTGTCGCCGTTGTATTTATGGTGATGGTTTTGTTAACAGCTGAGGAATGTATCCAACAAGTTGGGATCTGATCTTAAAAGCATCAAAAAGCGGCTAGCAGAACTTATAGAACAGAGAGATGGTTTAAAGAAGGGAAGAGAGGATTCTGTAAGTGTTTAAAGGTCTTAGTCAGACAATGTTAAGGTGCGTAAACTTGGTATGAGCAAATTGTTGGGCCTTTGTAGATTTAACTTTTAAGTCTTGGTTATAGGATGAACGTGAGGAAGCCTTGGCTGAGCTGAAAACTGTCGAGACCAAGTATAATGAGCTGAAGGTGATTCCACACCTTCGTAAACTAGTTGTTATTTTCACTATGTACAAGCATAGTTTATGCAAGTACTAACCGGAATCTGTGGTTGTCTATTTAGAGTGAGATGGGGCAATATGCAGACAATGATCCAGCGACTCTTGAAGCAATGAGTTAATAATCTCTTACTTTTTCTATTTATTATTGCTCGAGAGTTTAGGCTATTATGTATTTTCTGGGAATCATTCTATTGCTTCGTCCATCAGATCTTATTTTCTTTGCACTTCGTTCTAGTTTATTTATCTAGCAGTAGGCATACTGACTCCTTCGTATATATCAATATTGGCAGAAAATGCAATTGAGGTCTCCCATGCAGCAACAAACAGATGGACAGGTTTTATATTCTTCCTTTCAATTTGTTTTCTCTTTTCGACCAACCTAGTTTGCAGTTATTTAGGTATGAAGGCACCTGACTATTGGCTTTGGTTAACTATGTGCCAGATAACATCTTCACAATTCGGCAGTGGTGTTCCAACAATTTTCCTCAGGCCAAAGAGCAGCTTGAACACCTTTATACTGAGGTAATAATTTCCACAACTACTTGTGTTGGAATATTAGTCAAGGTAATGCTGCTCGTTGGGTTCTTACTCTTGATTGATATGTACATATTTAATGTATGTGTACCTGAGACCTTTAGAGGACCCCCTCTAGTAGGATCAATGCCTCATGGCCTCCCAATAAGGAAGGTCAAGGTTTCAACATCACCCCCTCTCCCTATAGATAGATAAGTGTTGGACTTGGAGGGTTGGATTAGTATAGTTGGGGATAGGCTTGCAAGGGGTGGCTCTGCTGGCTGGGTACTACTTGCACTATAGAAACATTAATGAGGCCTGAATTCCAGGTCCTGCGAACATTATAGCCACCACCTTTAAATACAGAATAAGTCAGATTTGTCCCCTGTCACATTGTCTTTATCATTTTTCCCAAATTGTTTGCTCCCAGTTTCATCCATTTTATGCTCAAGTGTAGAGAATTTTTTGTCTTGTTGTGGACAGATCGGTATAACAGAGATTATCTGGAACTTGTCAACCCGGTTATTGCTCAGATCTAGAATGTGATGCATAGGTAATTTTGTGTGGTTAGAAGAAACATATAGAGTAAATGTGATTAGATAATGTTTTCAGTGTGAAAAAATAGGGTAGCGCATGACTGCATATCCACAATTTTTAATCTTTCTGAACCTGAAATCTCCCTTTTCTGCTATCCGTAAGTGAACACGGTTGAAACCTCAGCATGTATGAGTTTGTGTGTTATTGAAATTTGCAGCGTTGCTTTAAAAATGTTGTTCTCTGAAGTCACGAGCCATTCTGTTCTCTGAATGTATGCCTGCAATAGCAAAGTAAGTTACTTTATTGTACACCCAAGGAATTCGAATTCCACCAGACCAAAACCTTTGTGCTGATCATCAGTATTGTTTGCCGAATTTCAGGTGGTGCTCTTGTTTGGACAAAGACTTGGTTAATTTGCTGATACTCAAGTAATCTCATGTTTGTTGAAATCTGTTTTGCTAATCAAGTGTGTAGATTTTGTAATACGTATTTTTTTTAAAAATATGTATTTTGTATAGATTTTGTAATACGTATTTTTTTTAAAATACATTTTGTTTTGGTTTTTAATTTTAATTTTATTTTTTTTAATTTTAATTAAAAAATCCGCAACGTTTATAAGCGTTGCCTAAATTACAGAAAACATTGCTTTAAATAAAAAGGGCAACGTTACTTACGTTGCTTTAAATAAAAAAGTGCAACGAAAGATGCAACGTAACTTCCGTTGCTTTAATTAAGAGAGCAACGTTAATAGACATCACGAAAAATTTGTGACGCCGTATTCGCAACGCTAATAGACGTTGCTTTAATTCTGCGCAACGTCTATAAGCGTTACAAACAGGCCCCTGTGGCGTAGTGGAAGGTATTTGTTACCTGCTGCATAGTCCCCTCATCTGCTCGGGAACGCTTCAGGCTACTCGAAGTATCCACAGAAACACCTTTTTCCTTCTTCAAAACTTGGCGAGACAACCTTTTTTCTTCATCAGAGAAATGGATCATAAACAATGCTGAGTGGAGAATTCGTGACCTACATCGAAGTGGGTCTGAGGAAAGAAGCGTCCAGCATCTTTCCAGCCTCGGATAACAGGGCCCTCCAAAAGTACAGGCTCCGAATACCAGTCTTCATCCATGAAGTAGTCTAAAGACCCTGGAATTATATTCGTACCCCCCCTTCACAGTCCAAAAACTAACACCCCAAGGGGCAAACTCGTTATCTAATGTTAAAAACGGCTCGTAGTGAAGAAAGAAGTTCTGAGCGGTGAAATAAAACCTCTTCAGGGAACCATCCTCGGAGTTATCTTCGGAGCAGGAAACCCATTGATTGATAAGATGGATAGAACTACAAGTAAGCTGCATCACACCCCGAGGACTAGGAAGAGAGCAAAGAATCTCAAGAAACAAAGGATTGGAAGGTTGGTAAAGAGGAGGAATCAACCCAGCAGAAATTTGATGGAATGTAACCAAGAGCTTCTTTTCGTTGCATCGAAACTGCTCAACTAACTCTGGAGTCAGCCGGCTGCCCGGAGAACCAATAGCCTGTATCTTGAAAGAATCATCTTTAAAACCTAAGTTCTTCATCATCGAGATGAGAACGTCAACTTTAGAAGGAGACGACATGAAAGAAAAAGCAAAAGGAAAGAAAGCAGAACTCGCCGGCGCCGGAAGTTGCAGAGGCAAGATTGATCAGGAGCTTAGGGGACGATAAAAGGAAAAAAGAGTTGTCTTTATGAAGCTACGAGAAGATTAAAACAAAAGGTCTTGAAGGAAAGCGTCTAAAAAGCACTTGATTAAAAGATAAAAATTTGAGGTTATCCGAAAAGAACGCCGGGGCAGAGGAAGAAGAGTACGAAGAGGATAAAAATTTTAGAGGGAGAAAACCAAAACTTAAATAGTAAAGGGAAAACTGGCGCTTCCGGTGAGAAGGTCAAAAGGTAGCACTAATCTCGGGAACATGCAGAACGTGTCATAGAACGTTACACTTAGCAGATAGTGGGGCGCATAGCGAAAGGAGGAAGGCGAAGAAGAAATTTCCTTCCCAAGCATCTTCGATACAAGGAAAGGAAAGAGGCAAACTGTGGAGGGTAAAACACCCTCGGGACATGTGTCAAGATCAGAGGGACTGGGCCCAGCCAAGGTATGTCGCAGCCATGATTTGGATTTAGCATGCACGTGACCTCGAGGCAGAACTTAGCGAGGAAAGGTTCGCACTGGTATTCGAAGGATAGGAGTGCGAAGACATCTTCGAAGGGATATCCCCAAAGGAACCGCCTTACTCGATAAGCTCTGACACCACCACGATTGAGTAGTTTGTCTTATTAGCTGTAAACCACTTCAGACTCGGCCTATATAAGGCGAGCTCGAGAAACTTTGTAAGGGTTGGATTTTTGATATAACCTAAGTGGTGAGAGTGAGATTAGGTTTGTATCTCCTCAAACTCCTTGGAATCAGATCCATGTATTAGTTAAGCAGAAATATAATTCATAGTTATATTATTATCTCTTGTTATATATTTATAAAGTTGTCTTCGGTATTGTTCTTATGATCATCGTACTATGCATGATACATAAATAAACTTTGGTTTGGTTAAGATCTGATGGCTGTCCAGTATAAAGCACCTATGCAGATTTTATACTCACACAGGTATGTATTGTTATTGTTTTTTATCTTTAAAGATGTTATATTTTAATTTTAATCAAGTATATGTCATATAAAATTCATTTATATTCTGAGTTTTTAAACGAGTTTTTTTTCCAATTTCCTCCCCCGAGTTTATGCTCCTCGTTCCAAGGGCTCCGACCGCGCGAGTTGGCGAGTTTTCCCAGTGAAATTAGCATAAAAAATGAACCACTAAATTTAGTGGTTAGTCAACTTCTACCATGCATGCAGGTAGGTATTGAATAGTTTTTTTGAAAATTAATCCAACCAATTGATAAAAAGAAGCTAAATGACATAAATTTCTTGTATTATACCTAAATATATTTTTTTTGATAAAAAAAAAGCTTAATTATATTAGACAAACGAGTAATTTACAAGGAGTAAATTACAGGGAAGAGGGAGAGAAGAAAAGAATAAACTTCAATTAGATAGAAACTAATTGACGAATATTATTAGGCAAACAAGTCGACGAGCCTTTGAAGCAATCATTAGCAACCTCATAGTTTACTCTCTCAACTGGATGAGCTCCATCCCAATACATATGAGCATTTCTATCTTTGCATGGTGTAGTGCTCATAAGACAATGTCCCGTTCCATTTTTTCCAGAGGAACAACATGGCAACCTTCCACCAGAAAAGCCTATTATTATGAACATGTACAAGGGATCATAAGTCAAACAGGGTTTGTAATAACTTTATACTGTGAAAACTCAAAAACAAAATCAAAACTTACCATATTTAGCGGGAGATTGGTTTTGTTCGTAGCTCCTTTTGAAGACCAAACCATGAACATAGTTCGAACCTTTGTAGGCTGATGTAAGTTCTTGAGTCATATTTGGTAATCCCATATTGAAAATGTTCACCAAATTATTAAGCTTTTCATTACATGGGGTGGTTGCGCTGCCAACTACTCCTGGTGCACAACCTATAGGACCCAACTCAAATACCACAAATTTTCTTGCCCCTAAATTGTATAACCGAATCAACTGTTCCTTGAGAGTTGATATTAAGAAGGCACCAAATTGTTGAGGATTATATGTTTTGCTACTATTATATTTTTCGTTAAGGTAATTAATGAGGTAGTCATTGCTACCAATTTGGAGCACAAATATGGACTTAACAATTGTTTGGAGACCTCTTCTTGGGTTTTCAATGATTTTGGCAAGTCAGTTTTTACTGTTCTCTCAAAGTAATTGACTTGTTCTTCCAAGCACAAGGTGTCTCCCTGCAACCACAAGAATGACACTATATACGAGTTACGAATTTTCATACCATATTAACTGATTTTTCATGATAGGGGATGGCACCCATATATAGTATCTTACGATTGTAGTTCCCGTTTCCGGCAGAATGCCAGATGCTCCTGAGGCATAATTTATACCCGTTGTTGTTTTGCTTTTCTCTTATTCTGATAAACCTAAATATGGAGGTGTATACGGTAATCCAAGCCATTCCGCTACAAAAATGAAAAAAACTAGATTAGTAATATACAACTTGCATGATCTGCATTGTTGGAAAAATTAGGATATGATCAACACAAACAAACTGTTTCGAAACGTATAATTACCGAAAAAGTCCACAGTAGTTTTGCCATTGGTGAATCTTCCGGTAGCTCCATTTGGAAAATCAATTCCATAGGGAAGAAATTTGACTTTTGCTCGCGTGCTAAGAAAGTTGTTGTTGCCACTGTCGACCAAAGAATCACCAAACACATACAATGCTGGTGAAGTAGCAGGACCTTTGCTAGATTGTTCCAGAGGCTCTGCTGAAATATTTTGAGGATTTTGAATGAGAAGAAAGAAAGAGACAGTAAGGATGAATGTAAAAGAAGAGTTCATGATGATGACCAAGTTAAAATTTAAAAACCTTGAGTTTTGGTTTCAAGAGGCTGTGAATAATGAATGTAATTAGTGTGTGGCGCGGCTGGTTTTAAATAGGGTGAGAAATTAAGAAGAATGGATGGCTATGTTATGCTCTTAGCTTTCCTAGCCTGTACACACAAAAAATTGTCTGTTCATAACTCTTTTTAAAGATGTCTCCATATACAAAATTAGAACCCTCCAAGGTGGACGTAAGTTATTGAGCCATATATATTTGGGATTCGACATTGAAAATTCTCTGGTAGTTTGCCATTTTTGGAGTTCTTTTTGGGTGTTTTTTTATGTAATCTTTGGTGGTTCACTTTGTGAGCCTTTTCTCAATCGATTATAATCTTTGCCAGAGAAAGAAAAAAATGGTGCACAATATAAAGAATTATACACTTTAAATTGCAAGACAATACCGATCTAACAATGCCAAAAAAATTCTACCACAGTACATATAAAAGATACTTATATTTCCTTGAGTATGAGAATTCAGAATATAACTTTTGTAACCATCTAATTACATTCGCATCATTATTTGGAACATGTCTATTTTCGCCACCAACAACACTTAAACATGGCAATCCAAGAAACAATCCATAATATTTAGTTTCACAACACTTTACCGTTTTAATTTACGAAACGTCCTACCTCTTTATTTCCACGACATTTCACACCACAACATAATAACATTTTTTACATATTACATCACATTAAACTTCCTTTACATAAAAGTTGTTGCATCCAATGACAATGACAATGACAATATGAAATGAAAAAGCCAATGATTTTTTACTAATTCAATATAAATTAGCTATCACAAACAATTTAATTGGCGAACATTAATGGGAAAGCAAGTTGATGAGCCTCTAATACATCCATTAGCAATTTCAAGGCATAGTTCCATTTCCTCCAGCCGGGCAACACTGTGAATTCCTTTGCAACTCAGACTGTCATGGAAATGCAAGGCCACGGCACGGATATAAGTGCTTAGGAGAGTGACTTAGCGATGCACGTGCACTAGACTTGTCACTATAGTAACTAACTGTAGCCAGCCAAAACACCAAACAAACAAACAAGGCCTTCATGACAACACTACACTTTACCTAAAACAAACCCATGTTATCTTAGCAATTTCATTGCCTAGAGCCTAGACATGATCTGTTTTTGCTACTTTATTTAGATAGCATAGAGAAAAAAATCTTTGTGAGAAAGAAATACTAGTACTACCTTTACTTTCTTTCTCTCTTTCTTTGATAAACTCTGTACTTTTCTTTCTCTACTTTTGAAGATCAGTTTAAATTTGTGAAGGAATCCATGGCCTTAATACTAATAAATGTTGAAAGTTGGAACCCTAATGGAAAGTGTTGTTGGGTGAAGGAGAGAATATTCTTAAGCCCGCAATAGTTCAACAAGAAAAATCCAAAATTAAATTGTTAAACAAACAATTCCTTTTTAAAGCAAAAGTTTGAAGATTTAAACATCATTAGATTATGATTAAGTGGTAGGCTTATTATAACAAGGAAAAGTCAGCCCACAAGGAGACGACTACTCAAACTTCTAAAAATTCACTGCCCTTTGTCAGTTCATTGTCTTTGACTCCTGCCTAGTTTCTTGATAGATTGATATAGGTTAATTCTAGTATTTTACATTCATTTTTAACGAATATGTAATTTCTTCCTCACCTACCTGGGAGCCCCCAACTCCATACCCCATCTGCATTGCATGAAGACTTGATTGGTCTTCACCCCATTTGTGGCGGATTTGAAAAAAATTATAGTCGGTATGGGTTAAGCTATATTCGGTATAGGTGAAGCTAAAAATCGATATTCCGATTGTGATTTTTTCCAGACCCCTAGATGTAGTGAGAACCCAATCTAACCTTCATTTGCATACCCCTTGGACTCCTAATCTCCCCTAACTCACCCTAC
>JAJJMA010099679.1:0-22880 GCA_023529015.1 Papaver nudicaule
AGAATACGCATACTGAGCCGTAACTAGCATAATTATTAGTTTCGACTGCTAAAACCCGGACGTAACTTGGTTACGGCTACAAGTTCTTCATTTTTGAGTCGTATGTTGTGGTTTCAGCTGAAATCTAGGGGTTACAGGTAGTCGTAACTAACACTAGTTCACGTTTTTTTTTTGATTTTTTTTGACTGAATCTAAGCTAATTAAACCACCAACAACTATATCAAAAGGTGGGTTTCTATTACTCCCTCCGTCAAGTTTACTTGAGATATTATGTTTTTTTTTTTCTTTTCCAAAATTACTTGAGACAATTGATAATTTCGCCTATTTTCCCTAGTTTAACCTATATAGAAATCAGGATTATTGTTAGAAAAATGTGCAAGGCCAACTTTCTAAAATACCTTCACATTTTTCCACTCTACATTAACTCTTCTATTTCTTTTTTATCTACTTAATTTTGTCTCTACTTTTTTTTCCTAATTCACCTGAAATTAGAAGTCAAATGTAGTTTTACAAGATTTTAACTAAAATCAAGGATTTTAATACTCAGGTGAATTAATAGGACTAGAGGGTATTTGTGGGATTTTTTTTCTCTTACTATTTTCTTAATTCTTGTGTAAAACTCTTTTATCTCAAGTAAACTTGGACGGAGGGAGTATTACATTTGGTTCTACATTACTCTACCATCTTAGTTCAATCCATTGAATAAAATTCAGAAAAAAAAAAATCGAAATGGGAGGAAGGAGTAGGGGAGAAAGATTTTCGATTTTAAGTTGTTTTTTTTTTTTGTTTTTGGTTAGATTAGGGTTAGGGTTTGGATGGGGTGTAATGTGTAAGTGGGGTATAAAATGTAAATTGGTGTAAAGGGTAACTTAGACATTTCACTGCTTTTGGACACCCGTTATAAATGAACACCGGATATTTGAAGTAATTTAGAGGGGCTTCACTTTTTTTTTAAAGCCCCTTTATCATGACTCTCTTTCATTAGTAGTATTAAACCAAGGTTACATATAGCTCAAGATCATGAAGATACATATGATAGTAATGAGAAAAATATACTCGAAATAACACACAATCGAATAATCTGACAAGGAAAAGAGAAAGAAAATCGAATAAACTACATGAGAGAACCAATTAGATTGGAGAAGGGATAATCTTTTTGGGATAACCGACCATTTGATAGCTCTTCTTCTTTATAAAGATGTGCTCCGTCAAAAGGAGTGAATGGCTCACTTTCTTGACCGACGTTTAAGATTCCAGTGACCTGAGATAGTTGTTGTATTTGAGGAAAAAAATGGCGCAGCCAACCTACCGACAGAAAACAATAGAAACCATAAAATAAGCCCTCAATACTACCAATAACCAAGTTATTAATTATTATACTAAGAATAAAAATAACAAAGTAACTTAGTTATTATACTAAGATTTAACTTAAGAACAACACCGTCGGAGTTGGGGGAACTTTGGCGGAGGAAGTTTAGGAGAGAGCGGGAGAGAGAGAAAAAAAACTATTATACATCTCCCTAGTTTTTCCCTGGTATGGAGCAGCCAAACTAGTAAACTCACGTGGCAAACGATCAAAATTGTAGTTTATTTATCGTGACAGAGTTTCCGTTGAAGAATATGGATTTTGTCTATACAAATTTTGTTACGCGATGAATTTTTTTTCGTCAGTGATCAATGTTACGTGGCGCGATAAAAATTTATGTCTGTCAACGGCTAAACCATACATCAGTCCAAAATCATTCCCCAATAAATATACAATCAATCTAAAATACAATTCAACTCACAAGTCACACTTTCTCAACAATCTCTTCTAAATCTCATACTTACTCTACGCCTCAATCACTTATAACTCAATTAATTATTTTCTAATATCACGCTAATTGTTACTGGAATATGGCTTCTCAAGCTGAATCTCAATCTTAACGTAAAGACAAAGTTCAGGGTTCAAAATTTACAACAGCCAGATGAAAACATTTACAGGAATTATATTCATATTATAAAAGATAATTGAAAATGAGGGGATACCAAGTACACCACCAAGTTTTGTATTCGTGAACCTAGTTCATTAGATTACTTGAATATCCAAGTAATAACCTGAGGCAAGTTATTTATTCAAGAACCAAGTCCCAACAAGAACAAGTTCTTGTAAATCTCAAAGAGATGGATTCACTCGAAGGTTTAACCAATGTACAAACATGGAATAGTTTAATTATATCGATCATAGATAATATAATGCAGAAGGTAAAAGTAAAGCAAGACACCAGAAGTTTTGTTAATGAGGAAACCGCAATTCAGCAGAAAAACTCCGGGACCTTGTCCAAATTGAACACACACGGTATTAAGCAAATACAAACACTAGCCTACTATCAGACGTCAGACTGGCAAGCAATTGATATTGAATTAAACCCTCCAAGAAATTAATCTATCATTATGCTCTTATGTCTCTTGGCTCCCGCAAGAACATACGCACTTGATTCCCTTAGCTAAGTTCATTTATAAGATAAGAGTTTCTCCACAGTCCTTCGTGAAGACTAGCACTACCCTGCCTCTAACATGACGCCTGGTTGTACTCAACAAAGAATACAAAAGATGATCTCGTTTAGATGAAATCAAGGTTAATAGAAATCGATATATAAACTATGGCTTATTGATCTAGCCTAACTGATTTTACCTCGTAATGGGTGGCGAACTTAATACGAGACCAATTCGTAATTGCGTTATGGAACTTCTAGGACTTATAACACCAAGTACAGCCGTACAAAGTTTCTATCAAATATTGGTCTTTATTGGTTGATTGATTAACAATACAACCGACCCAAGATACAAGATCAGGATTATAAAATCCGACATGTGCTTCACGATCCTCAAGTGAAGTCTTTCCGATAGTCGTAACTAAGAAAATAGGTTTCGAGTTGAAGACCAACCTTTATGCATGGATACACAATAATGTGTAAAGAATACAAGTTGTATCTGTGCATAAGGTCATCTATTTATATTGATCGTCAAGGGAGGCTCTGCTTACATGTTAAGCAACTTTGAGTAGGGCTCGGGTAAGTTCTCAAACAACAGATGTCCATAAACTTTCAAGAAGTCCGACCCAATCTTCTCGAACCGCCTTTAGCCAAAGACCTTAGGTAGTGAGAAGATTCGCTTGATCTATGAGAAGGTTGTGCGACAAGTCTAACAAGTAAACCATGAACTAGATTCGCATAAGGCTACGTGAACTTGAAAGATTAAAAGTGGACATGAGTTCCAAAGGCCTGGTATGAACACATTCATGAACGTGTATATAATGCAAACTTAAAAAGGGAAGTTATAACTCGCCAAATAACCCGGTGCAAGAGCTACTCAAGCTTAACCCAGTAAGAGTATTATCTTCCCGAAAGAGCCACACATGTTTGACTTAGTTCAAGCTTCCACACATAATGTCATAGCACAATCCCATTTTTATAAAATATATGTGTTACTTGTGATTATAGTTCTTCAACAATTCCGAATTTCAAACCTTAATCTTGTTAATGATATGAACACATGATCATCGTATTTTCAACTTAGACGAAGAATCTTTCAATCATACATGGCGATATTCATAATTTAACATAAACCTTAGAAGAGATCTTGAACATTAAAACTAATCAGGAAAGTTGATTTACGTGTCTAGGATTTCTAACTACATTCATAACCAATAAGATAATTTAGGTACTCATGATTATAACGAATAAGAATAAGAAAAATCATGGTTTCCCCTGATGGGGTAAACCACGGAATATAAAACTTATAAGTCTTGTAAAAGATAATTCTAATTCAATTGGAATGGTCCTTTATATATCTCTCCAAGCGCAGATCTTTCGTGCTTCAAGTATCGTACAAATAGGTCCCAAAATCTCACCAAAAATGCATCGTAATAGCGTTGCTAAACACTATTCGAGTGAAGAAAAAGCCAAGGCCCGCGTTCTGCAAGTGGAGGGTCGTTCGTCATCAAAATGACATGTCATGTTCTTAACTTCCGGAAATATTTGTTGTAAGATCACATTTTGAGGTCGTTCTTGTCTGCACCATCCATTTCTTTCTGGTTGTTCAGACATGGGCGACAAAGCCTGGAAACATTTATTCGAAAGTGACTTATGCCCCCAAGTTTCTTCCTTATTGGGTTGTTCATTCCTGAGTGACCCCATGCAGTTCTGATTGGTCCTGCCTGGCCGATAAGGTATTGTTTTTTCTTTTCATCAACTTTCGTTATTTTATTATTATTTTTTGCTTATTTGCATACAACTTGGTCTTTTGTTTCGACAAGTAAGTGCTAAGATCCAATAGGTCCTATTGAATCCTTGTGTTATAGGGTGAAAAAACAATGTACTGCAAAATATACTTTCAGTTCAAGAGATCAAAATCGAACAAGACTAGCCTAAACCAAGACAATGGCCGTTCAAGCCTTGCTTCGGTCACAGAGAAGAAAATAAGGTTGATCTTCGGGAGGGAGTCAGAGAAAGAATGAGATCAGGTAATTCTGGGTGAAAAATGATATTTTATGTGGTGTTATGAACTTCTTGCAAAATTGGACTTGTTGGTGAAAGCCTAATTTTCACTAAGGTTTGCAAGGATATGAGGTAATTGTGTGGATTACTCGGCTGTCATTTTTTTTTTTAATCATAAAGGCAAATCTATTACAGAGGAGAAAATTACATAGTTTGTTTCTCCTTATCTAACACAGACAGGAGAAACCTAGGTGGAGTAGCCTCCCAGACTCTACTAATACAACTGTTTTTGGCATGCTTAGCAAGAGCATCATCTGCCTTATTACAAGATCTGACTACATAAACACACTGCAAACCCCTAACCACTTCAAGTAATCCACTTATATCCAAAAGGAGATGATGATCCTGCCACCTAACAGACACAAAATCAGAGGTCACAGCCTCTATGACAGATTCACAATCTCCTTCAACTATAATATTACCATAGTTCTTTTTCCTAATCCATAACGCAACTTCTAAAAGAGAAAAAACTTCAGCTTGTTCACCATCCCTCGCCTTCATAGCTTTCACCAGGGCCTCCAAGCAATTTCCTGCAGAGTCTCGAATAATTAGACCTACTCCAGCAGTCTTAGTATGTTTATTAAAAGCAGCACTAAAGATTAGTTTTCTCCAATTTTTTGGAGGAGAAGACCATTTAGACACTTTTTGATGCCTTATATTAGACCTGCCAACACTCCTAGAGTTTACTGAATTTGTAAAATGCAGGTTGTACTTAATACAGAAATGCTTAATGCTTTCTATGATCATGTGAGGATGTATGACTTTATGTTCATGAATCTTAAGGCATCTACTTTTCCATATTTGCCACATGATAATTGTAGCTAAAAGGATATTGTCGTCATTGTTGAAGGAGATAATATTGTCTTGTCTACTCCAACTTTTGATCCATTGTTGAAGAGAGGAGCATTGTTGTTGTGAATGTAATGCCTCAGGAAGAAGATCAAACCAAATTCTTTTAGCAACGTCACAGTGCAGAAGCAAATGGGCATCAGTTTCAGGTTGCTGATTACATAAAGAACGACATAAATCTTCCATCGGATATGGTTTCCTATTCTGCACCTTGTTTGTAAGAGACCATTCATACACCTCCAAATGAAAAGATTCAACTTATAAGGGGTTTTCAAGTGCCAGAATTTTAACCACAACCTTTGATCCTCTATACTGATACGTTGAACAGAATTTTGAATAAGATCACGATAAGTAGATTGAACTGATATTGCTCCATTCCTTGTCAAACTCCACTGAAGTGTGCCTGGTACATGATAAGATACTCAGATTTCTTGGATGTCTTGAGACTCAGTTGGAGAGAAAGAATGTTGCAGCTTATTCTGGTCCCATTGCTTGTGAGTTCCTGAAATAGTTGATTGACAGTAGTACTATCTTGTTGATGAAGATGAGCTTGGGAAAGCTGGTTTGGAGGAAAATTTTCAATCCATTTATGCTTCCAGACTTTAATAGTTTGTCCATCCCCTACACTCCATATGTAATGTTGTTTGACAGTCTTTAAACCCTTTAATATACTGCCCCAAATCCAGGATCTAGTTGATGAGAGATCATCACATAATCCGTCTTTGCTTTTAAAGTACTTTGCCTTTAAAATTTGTGACCAAAGAGCATCTGGTTTTGTCTCCAAGCAATTTTAGTAAAAAGTGCATCATTAAATTTTTCTAAATTTTAAAGCCCATACCTCCAAAACGTTTTGGCTTGCAAACAGAGCTTCATGCCTTTAGATAAAGGCCTTTGTTCTTCTTTTTATCCCACCAATACTTTATTTGAGCACTGTTAATGGCTTTAGTAATGTCCTTTGGCATCTTAAAATAGCCCATCTGGTAGTTAGCCATAGTACTAGTTACAAGCACTTGAGTAGATTTTCCAGCTTGGTTTATCAACTTGCCTGACCAGCCAGTTAGCCTCTTATGCACTTTGTCGAAAACTGGTTGAAAACTTTGTGTCTTGTTTCTGCCTAAGAATAAAAGCAATCCAAGATACTTTTCGTCTAGCCCCATACTTCGCATCTGAAGAATGCTTTGTAAATGATTACATCTCTGTCTTGAAAGATGTTTATTGAAGAAGATACTGGATGTATTAAAATTTATAACTTGCCCAGAAGCAGTACTAAACTTTGGATTAGTTGCAATAAATGACATCTTCTTCTTTACCTTCGCAAAACAATAAGCAATCGTCAGCAAAAAGTAAATGGTTAATGCTAGGACCAAATTTACTTGGTTTGATACCTGAGATTTTACGTTGCTTTTCCGCTTCGGTCAACATTAGAGAAAATCCTTCCATACATAAAATGAATAAATATGGAGAAATCAGATCTCCTTGTCTAAGACCCCTTGTTGGATTAAATGGAAAGCATGATGAGCCATTTAACATCAAAGAAACAGAGGTAGTGCTAACACATTGGTTTATTAACTGACACCATTTACTATTAAACCCAAGTTGTTTCATGATATCTTCTAAAAACACCATTCGACTCGGTCAAATGCTTTTGACATGTCAAGCTTAATACCTACTTCACCCCATCTGTTTTTACTTGTTTTCATATGATGAACAATCTCATGTGCAATAATAGTATTATCAGATATATTTCTATTTGGGACATAAACTGCTTGATATGGAGATATTATTTTTTTAAGAATGGGTTTCAGTCGATTAGCAAGCAACTTGGAAATAATTTTATAACTGTTATTACACAAATTGATGGGTCGAAAATCAGATGGGGTTTGAGGACAATCAGTTTTAAGAATTAAAGTTTAAAAGGTATAATTTAACTCTTTAAGAAGATGACCACTGCGAAAAAAATTCTTAACCATAGAAATAGTGTCATTACCTACAATGAGCCAGCACTCCTTGTAAAATCCAGCTTGGAAGCCGTCTGGTCCAGGGGCAGCCCAAGAATTGATTTGAAACAGAGTATTCTTATTTCTTCATCATCTGGAATTCTCGTCAAGTTGTAGTTGTATTCATCAGTGATGCAAGGGTAGATCAATTGAAGAATTTCAAAAAAAAATCCTGGATTACTTGTTGAGGATATCGAGCTGAAATGCTGATTTAAAATGGACTCCACTTCCTTCTTATCAGAATGCCACAATCCCAAATCATCTGTGATAGAGTCAATATGATTTCCCATTCTTCATAATTGGCCCTTGATGAAAATACTTAACATTTTTGTCTTTTTTTTCAAGAAGATCCTCTCTTGAATTTTGAAAATGCATATCAGCATCAACTCTGTACCAGTGGCTCAATTGTTGTTGTAGATTGTTCATAGCATTTCTTTCATAGTGTGGAGAGCTACTGTGAAGTTCTTGAATTTGCCGTTGTGTGTCTGTAATATGTTGTTTGACATTGCCAAAAACCTCATAATTCCATTTCTTTATTTCATGCTTCGCTATTTTTAATCTGCCCACAAAAGAAAAAGCTGCAGACCCTTCAACCTGAGAGTTCCAAGCATGTTGTATAGTATCTTGTACTTTCAACCAGGGCTCATAAACTCTGAAAGGCCTTTTATTGGTTATGTCTGTAGGGTGTGTGTTTAAAAGTATAGGGGCATGATCTGAGGCGAAAGGATAGAGGTGATAAACCGTGGCAACATTGAATAAGCAATGTCATTTTTCATTAGCCAAAGCTCTATCCAGACGAGCTTGAACATGCTGATTAGAACTCCTATGATTACTCCAAGTATATGGGTGTCCAGAAAATTTAACATCTTGCAAGTCAGTTTGAAGAAGAATAGATTTATTGAGGTGAGATGTGAATTGAGTGGTAGACTGTTTTTCTGCAGCACAAAGAGTAATATTAAAGTCACCAATAATGACCCAAGGGGCTTCAATATTGTGACTACATTCAACTAAGTGGCTCCAAAGTTGTTTTTTCTCATGATAATTAGGATTACCATAGATGCAAGACAAAAGCCATTCAGAGTTTTGTGGCCCCGCAATAACTTTAATGCCGATGATGTTCTTTGCTTCACTAAGAATTTCAAAACCAAACCCATCTTTTCACATGAGAGCCAGGCAGATTGAAGACTGAGACCAGTAGTTAGGAAAACCATAGTGTCTGATAAAGGAGTTGGTTTTCTTATGATGAATTTTTGCTTCCGAAAAGAAGACTATATCAGGATCATTTTGTCTATTGCAATGTCTAAGATGATCCCTAGTTTCTATTTTAGCAAAACCTTGACAGTTCCAAGAGAGTATTTTCATGATTCTAGAAATGCAATCACAGGATGATAAAGGAGTAAAGATATAAAAGTAATACCACTGAGAGAAAGACTAATGTAAATGATGGGAATATACATGGTCCTGTTCTCTTGTTGCTACTGATTTTAAGTGGGATTTGCATCAAGAAGGTGATCCCAACCCCCCATATTGTTGAACCATGAATTGGTTTTCCTCTTGCATTGGTTGTTGAACACTCATCTCCATCTGATTGGCTGCCTCTTCATTGAACTGAGGAATTCTGTTAAATGGGTCTCTAGTTCTCTTGAACCTTCGAACACTTGAACTAACTCCAACATCAGCTGAGTAACTTGCAACTTATTCAGTGAAACTTGAAACGAGTTGACCATCAGAAGGTCTCTCAAAAACAGGTTTGTTTGCTCTGGTGGTTTTCTTTTTTGAGATCTTCTTTGCAATACAAATTGGAGAGCCATCCCCATATTTTGGATTCAAAGCTATAACATCTTGCAAAGAAAGATTAGTTTCACCAAATTTAAAAAGAGCCTTACGAGCAAGAGCCTGAACAAATCTAGCTTTAGTCTCACACTCGTCTTCCACATGATCTATTATAAAACAAGCAGGGAATAAATGACCTGGTTGTTTTTGGTAATAAAATGGAACGCATTGACTACAACCAGCAGTGTTTTCAGTTAGGATACCCCTAAGAAGTGGGTTCTTGACATTTATAGCAACATTAGCACTGACTGCATTATTATCTAATGGATTGCCATCTTCAGGGTCTAATTTGTGCACTTCACCCATGATAGAAGCTAAACTATATAAGGCATCAGCATCCAGAAGTTCTGGTGGCAGCTCTTTGATATCAATCCAAAAGTCTTGGGTACTAAAGTCCATTTGTGGTATAGGAATGAAAGAATTGTAAGGTTTAACCATAAATAGATTACCACCAATAGACCATGGAGCATTTTCAAGAACCCAATTAACTTGATCCCATTCATTGAATCTAATAATAAAATGATTAAAAATAGATGGTCTTACTTGTAAGTGTTTGACATACCTTATCCAAATTGCCTTGATGTGTTGCTCAGCTACATCAATCCTCATAATTTCAACTGAGAAGACCTTCCCTACAACACTTTTAGCCCATTTGTTGATACCTCGATCAACTTTAACATTTGAGTAAACAAAAGTTTGCCTTACATCCTCAGAGGAAGAGGGATTTACATATGAAGGCATCTTTTTTATAGTTGTTCAGAACTACATTGATCTCTTGTCAGTTGTGAATAAAATGGTAAAGTGGAGATAGTGGGGATCATGGAGTTACTCCGTGAGAATAACAAAACTGCTAGTCACACACCCACTACGCAACAATTCCCCCAATCTTAACTTCCCTCTTAGTGGATGTCACGCCACAACTGTCGCAGACCGCCAGACCAAAACCCTAATGAATATCCCTCCATTTTCAGAATATTTACCTTAAGTATGACAACTCATTGATTCTTGAGTCATATCATGACTTAGCTCTTTGACTAAAATAAGAAACTTAGAGTTTGCCAGAGAAAAGTGTTTAACATCATGAGAAATGTATCCCATGATATGAATAAGTATTGGGATGAACATTCTGAAAACGCCATAGGCTACCTAGGCCATCAAGTGACATTGTGCCAGTTGAGGGGTAACACTGCAGCCTAAGGCCTCGAAAGATTGCACTAGCCAATAAGCATTGTCATGAGATGACGCTGCCAAAGGAAGCGGCCAACACTTGAGATTGAGCCAGCCAAGGGCTGGCTGCCATGGCCATTGTGAGATTGTGCCATCCTTGGCTGGCGCTGCATGGGCAACGCTCATTGCGAGAGTGTGCCAGCCAAGCCGGGGCAGCAACAATGTCGAGAAATTGCGCCAGCCAAGGGCTGGTGTTGCTGGGCTACTTTATTAATGTCGTAGGCCATTGAAATTGTAGCCAAGGAATTGTGCCAATTCGGGTGTCGCAACTAAATACTGACACAATTAAGCACTGACGGTGGCAAAAACCGAAAAAATAACACCAACCCGGGTTGACGCAATTAAGTTTTGGCATTGGACAAAGCCGAGGAATTGCGCCAACCCGGTTTGACACAATTAAGCACTAGCAGATTCCCCAAAGCCGAAAATAGCGCCAACCCGGTTGACGCAATTAAGTGCTGGTATTGGACAAAACCGAGGAATTGCGCCAACCCGGGTTGGCACAATTAAGCACTGTTTTGGCCAAAGCCGAGGAATTGCGCCAACCAGGGTTGACGCAACTAGGTGCTGGTATTAATCAAAGCTGACATACCCTTAGGCACCTTTCTTAGACCAAAGTCGTCACAATTTGTTGTTGTGCAATAATTATTCATCATGGCCATTAAGCCAAAGATAACAAAATTGTGTTGCCTACACTTATACCGAGTGATCCCGCTAGGAACCATTCAAGGTATGCTACATGCATAAATCACGGGGATCGATGTGATACTACCCGCTAGTCTGGACTTAATCCTTAGTGACATACCATGGGTTGCTCACTCGAACAATAAGCCCATTAATCAATAAGAAAAACATTTTACAATTTTGTCCCTATATTAAAATCCACCATCAACATTTTGAAACTTGCGTTTTTAATAAAGAATATAATAGATTATTGTTGGGTTTGGTCGATAAATTGATATCCCCTTTGAGACTCAATATGACTTTCTTCTAAGGAACACTCAGGCATTTGCAACACTTGATTTTCATCAATTTTATAGCCAATTCCACCCCTCTTGGGATGATTTACCTAGCAAAAGCAATCACAGGAAAACAAACGTAAAAACAAATAATCATCATGAAAGCTCGCAAACAAATAAACAATCGATTCCAAAAATATAAGAAATATAGACTTAGTGTCATATCCAACAATCATAAGTAGCATTAGCTTCTTAAACAACTGTTAGTTTTGGATAATGACCCTCATATTGGCAGGTCCAATATGTAGCGCATCCAAGCCACACCCAATGCATGCTCAAGACTATCTAGCATTCCTGGGAAGCCTCTATCCTGGTTTTTCTTTAATATAACTCTATTATCTTTGTTGGTTGTTTTTTTTATTAAAACGTTCCTTCAAAATGATCATTATAATGAAATATACTTGTGTTAGAGCATTGCTTGGTTGAACCCACTAAGCGTTGGTATGCCAAGCTTAGTTGTCATAATTGAGATGTCAAAAACCGTTTAGTTGAACATGTTTACTAAGTCAGACTTCATTAGATTAGACTTAGGATGTAGAAGATGGATGGTATAATCTAGAAGATTAACTGAAGATTTGAAGATGATTGAAGAAAAATGTACATATACAAAGGTTAATCATCTATACAACACAATTCAAATCTATTTTTTCTCTGAGCGAAAAGACATATTTAACTTAATGCTTGTTGATATTAGTAAATCGACTTAACTACTTATTGAGCAAAATGTTATAAAGAATGACTTCTATATTGAACGTAACACTTAAACTCTTCTTTCTATACTTCATAGTGTTTGTTGAACTTTGTTATATAATATTTCTCGTAATTTTGTATTTACCAATAGTATACGAACTATATGTATTGGAACGTAAAACTTTATTATTTGACGTGTGAAGATTTATCATTAGAATAAACTTCATGGGATTTCGAATGCATGTGTTGAACATTAAACACGGATTTTTATCCGAGTTATTATATTTGCATTCAAGAGATTGCTAGTGTTCTTTCTGAAATACTATGCATATTCCATTGCTAGAGTTCCATTCTATGGACCAGTATTTGATTTCTTGACTTTGAAATCAATCACCCATCTAGGGATTTGAAACTTATGGGCTTGGTATCGATTTCCTAAGCTAGGTATTGACCTCTCTATATGGGAATCAAATACTGAAGCTAGGAATTGATCAAGCTAGGTGTCATATGCTAGGTATCTATCTCTCTACCTAGGAATCGAACATTGGAGCTAAGAATCAATTATTAAACTTAGGCTTTGATTACCTTAGGCAAAAATTGATTACTTCTCTCGGTATCGATTACTCTTGCCAAAGAATCGATCTCTTCTCAGAGGAATCCATTACTCTTGCTAAGCAATCAATGTATACCTCTCGTGATAGATTTCTCAAGCTAAGTATCGATCTCCTTATACACCATTGACGTATACTTGTATATGTAATGTGTGTAACAACTATTGAGGTGAATTATACTCGGCGCCTTAACAAATAATTTTTATAAGTATGATTTAGTTTTGGTCATAAACACATCCTAACATGTATCGGTTAATTCCTAGACACTCAAGGAAATATATGTTTGAACTTGTAACAATATTCCGTTGTTGACAAAACCGCACATGGTTCCTCTTTCACTTAGAAAGATTTTAATAATTGTTAGAGCATAGCTCGGATGAACCACTAACGTTGGTATGTCAAGTCGGTTGTCAAGTTTAGTCGCCAAAACACAATCCTTGATTTAGTCTTACAATATCATTCTCGGACTTGGATAGACTAGGTATTGAGATAAAGACCATTTAAAAATTGAATACCGGAGCTTATTCACTTGATATTCATCGTCCTCTCGTCAAAAAGTTAGTAATAATATTCCTTGATTTCGTATTTATCATTCTATCAATTTAATAGTCGATGATGATGTATATATTGATTCTTATTAGAAGGAATAAAACATAGTTTTTTGAGTCTTAGCGTAATCCATTGTGATTTGAGGATTTGGAAGTTAAGAGTGGAGTCGATTTAATTTTTGAAACCGAGTATCCAACAAGTTCGCGTATGTACCCTACATAACTATGTTGTGAGGAAAAGTTACTGAACTCAGTCGACATATGGTTAGCGTACCTTACACGAACCTGATTAGTTCAGGATGTTTATAAACTTGATATATGTCATATAGTTCGCGTACCAAACAGAGCTGACATGTTAAAACATAGTTTGCGTACCCTACACGAACCTTACACAGTTCGGATACCCATGTCTCCTTTTTTCTCTTTCAGTTTGTGTACCCTCCACGAACCTTGTGCATGGTCTACATGATCTATAGTTTGGCACAACCTTCTTATGAGTCAATGTGATTTTCACCATCATAATCCACTTTGCTATGAGCGATTCGAGAAGTTTGGGTTGGACTTTTGAGCGAGTCATGGATATCTTTGTTCGTGAACTTACTTGAGTCATACTCAAAGTCTAGTTATCTTTAAGCTAGACATCCCTTGATGATCAATATAAATAGACGACCTTCTGCAAAGATACAACTTGTATCCTCTACACATTATTATGAACCGAAACATACCAATCATTAGATCTTTGAATTGATAACCCTGAGAGAGCGCATATAATGAACACAGGTCTTCTTCATCATTGAATTTTTAAGACAAGTCTAGTCTTCTCCCTCGCTTTTTATTATCCTATTATTTTTATCCTATACTTGCACTCCCAAACCACCATTTCCTTATTTTTGTTCTTTTTGTCTTAGTTTTTTTTTTTTTCATTTTTGTCTTTGCTCGGTGAAAGGCAACTATAGTTAATTTTAGGAGATTGAAAGTTTGGACGAACACATGCATGTGCACCCGTTCCACTTGGACCGAGTAGTTGTTGAACCTTTTTTTTCCTTAATTTTCTTTCCTCATTGTAGATGGTGAAAAATGAGAGAGGGACAAGATTGTCAAAACACTCTCGAAACCATGTCTTATTAAAGGCAGTCGCCTATTCAGGCTCATCTCTATAGCTCAGAATGCAACCCATTCCATGAGCCGAACAAACTCTCTATGAGCTCTCTCCTATAACTCCGGTGGGGAGGGTAATATCATAGGGCAGTACTAATGATCTCACCAACATATTAAACCCATTGATCAGCTCAGAGCCAGACCTCGCTTGATGGTACACGGTAAAGAATCAACAGAGACGCGTCCTCATGGATTTCCTCTTAAATACGACTCAACATACGAGTCTCGGTGCAAACCTCAGGAATATTGAAGCTCCAGGCCGGTCTAGAGCTCTCTGAGAAGCATACACCAGCCTAAATAGGCCTAAGCGGACCTAATCCCAAGTTCAGGAAGGTCTAGCATACCATGGATAAACACGCCATGACCTCAAGTGTGTTGTAGCATAAGCACTCACACCGCGACTAAGGCACATGCTGCCCCAAAGTCGACCTTGGCCAGATGCCAAAGACATAAACGCCACATAGCATGGCACCACAAACCATGAGCCACCATGGATTCACAAAAATCAGCCTTGGCCAAGAGGCCAAGGCCATGGCGTAAAACGCCACAAACCTACTTGGCCTTGGCCAAAGGCCAAGACCATAACAAAGAACATAGCCGCAAACAGGCTGGTCTTGGCCATAGGCCAAGGCCGTGGCGCCATACTCCATGGCGCCACAACAAGAGGGCCTTGGCCAAAGGCCAAGACCGTGGCGCCATAATCCATGGCGCCACAACAAGAGGGCCTTGGCGCCATGAGCCATGGCGCCACCATAAATAGCGCCAAAGACGTGTTCCAAACTGACCTTGGCCAAAGGCCAAGGCCGTGGCGCCATGAGCCATGGCGCCACCATAACTAGCGCCAAAGACGCGTTCCAAACTGATAACTAGCGCCAAAGACGCGTTCCAAACTTACCTTGGCCAAAGATCAAGGCCACTCCCATACTTGTGTCCAGGAGACACTACATCATGTTGGTCACGACAATCAGTCGTACAACCCTACTCTACTCAACTCAACTACGCAATATCCGCGTATCACTCGCTCGAGATATCAAAACGTCACACGGGGGGATAACTTTAGGGGTATTGGTCTGGCGGTCTACGACAGTTGAAAGAAACTGATGGAGATGATGGACAGTTACGAGAAGATGGCGCGAGTGGGCATGTTCCACACAACTCAGGCAGTTACGGAAACCAACGCATGTCCTCCACTCTTTCACTCTTCCACGACGTCCACCTTCTCTGTCGAGAGATCAGGGTGAGTTCAAACTATAAATAGAGGCTTCCTCTATCTTCCAAGGCAGAATATCTGTCCAAGAACGTTCAGAACACACAGAAACAACCAAAAGCCTCAGAGAAAACACCTGAGAATTGAAATACGTTCTAGCCTTGGAGATTTCCAGTCGACTTCACGACGGGAATCTTGAACTCTTACACCCAAAACACATCCTCAACCTGATCTCAAGTTTCTTCGATATTTCCCTCCCTAGACCAACTTCTATCCTCTCTGTGACCGAAGCAAGACGGGAACGGCCATCCTTGGTTTAGGCTTGTCTTGTTCGACTTTGATCTCCGAGCACTACGAAAGTACCCAGAGACGGTACATTGTTTTTCCAGGTAAAAACACTCATCCTATCCACACTTGGTATGGGTATTTAGGCACTTGTAGTTCTTTACTTTTGTATCACTTTCATGGTCGATTTCACTCTTTAAATGATTCGCATTATTAAAACCTAAAGGTGGATACAGGGACTTGAGAATGCTCTTAATGGGTACTTTACAACTTTTGGTAATGAGAGATCAAGTGATAGTTCTAGGTATTAACTAAAGTGCATGTCTTATGCTTGAAGATGAAGCCTTACCAATATTGTCTACTCATTGATCACTTTAATTATTCATTCTAAGCATATCAAATTAGATGAATCATAAAAAAACACATGTTTATAGAAATTTGGATACACTTAACAACCAATACCCCATGTAGAAAGAACTTGTTATTATCATTGGGGTTTAATCGATCTGTGAAGTGAAATAACTTGAAATACTGGTAGACAACCAATTAATTTTGGTGTCGCTGCCGGAGAGGCATAATGGATTGTTATTTGTTTTTGGTTTCTTATTTTTGTTTATAACTTAGTTTTGGGAATTACGTTTCAGGTACTTATCTTTCGTCTCCTAAACCGAACTTAGTTGGTTATCTACATATTAGAATAATTGCAAAAAAGGGTAATATTGCAAGACAAAGAGAAAGAAGCAGTTGCAGGGAATGCATATCATTCGCTCAAGGATTTAGCTTAGTTGGTTCAGCAACCTTAGCGTATCTAAACAACATATATGTTCGAGATTAAGCCAAGGTTTATCAAAGAATTGCTAAAGTTTCATGGATTAGCAAGTGACACATCATTCAAATGATAATGTCTCCTTGACTACTAAACTAAACTATGCTAATAACTGCATTCGAGCATCTATTGAAAATCTTCTGAAACTTTCCAGTTTTAATATAAAGTTGCATCAGATGATATAACAACTAAAAACGGGCTCGAAAGTTCATTAAAATTGTATGTCCATATAATCTAGGTTGAATTTGGGTTTTTAAAATTTTATTTTTGTGTCTGGTATTGATAAATTTTGGATCTTTAACCTTGTGGCGCGTTTGGTAACTCAAGAAAAAATCCCTGGAAACTGTCAAATCCTTTGTTTGAAATTCCATGTACTGTTTGGCAAACCTAGGATTTACACAAATACTCAGT
This sequence comes from Papaver nudicaule, assembly GCA_023529015.1. Classification (NCBI taxonomy): domain Eukaryota; kingdom Viridiplantae; phylum Streptophyta; class Magnoliopsida; order Ranunculales; family Papaveraceae; genus Papaver; species Papaver nudicaule. The sequence continues at coordinate 17,200 of JAJJMA010099679.1, forward strand.
TTTGAAATTCCATATTAACTATCTCGTCCTCAACTTAGTAGTTAGTTGGTGGATTTAAAATCTTTGATATTAAAAATAGATAGCTATGTGCTTAGTGTGCAACCGTGCAAGCATAAGCAAAAACAAAAAACACATATTTATCTATCTCTTTAATTCACTTTTATGCATCAAGGAGAAGAAACAACAGCTTCAACAAGAAATGATATGGCGGGATGATGGAGGGAGGAGGCGGAAATGTGGAGGGGAAAGATAACTAAACCGATGATTTTATATGGGATTTTAGGGTTTAACTTTGGTGGGGCCACACATCCTTTGGAAAGTTTCCAAGCAAATAACAGGGGGGGAGGTGTTACTCGATTTGGAGGATTTGCTGGGAAAGTGTTTCCCAGAACATGAATACAAGGGATTTTGGCAAACAAACGGGCCAAGGGATTTATAATTCTACCAAATCCCTTGGTCCCATGAATCCCCTTTCTAAAATCCTGCATCCAAACGCACCATTGATTTAATTTTTTAGGTTTGGTCTGGATTTAATTTTTATAATTGATCTTGATTCAGGTAATTTTTAATTAAGAACAATTAATTATTTAGTACTCCCTCTGTTTCAAAAAAATAGGTCAGTTTGACTTTTTCCTACTTTTTTCTAAAAATTAGGGAACTAAATTAAACTAAAAATATTTTACGTTTTTTTTATGATTGGTTTATCGTTGACATGTGTTTAATTAAGTTCCCTAATTTAAGTCAAATATTTTTGTTTAATTAAGTTCCCTAATTTTTAGGAAAAAGTAGGAAAAAGTCAAACTGACCTATTTTTTTGAAACGGAGGGAGTATTACTATAAACTAGCTCTTGTTTGTTCCAAGATGCTAACAAAGTGTTAGTAGTGAAAAAGTAAATTAAAAATTGAGGAATTTGACAAACTCCAGGGCTATCTAAAATTAATATGGACTATTGATAAATTAAGGGATTTTTCATAAAGTACAAGATGTCTGAATTGTTGAAGAACCCTCATTTTTTTAAATTTTTCTAAAGTAACCTAAAATTGCCCGTTTTTTTTCATTGTATCGGTTTCCACCCATTTTGAGGGGTTAAGTGTGAGATGACACTTGCAAAATGTCTAATTCACCTTTCAGATTCAACCACCATTTGAACCCCCCTTCACCTCCCAAGAACCCCTTACCACCACCACCTAAAACCCTGAACCACCACATGAACCCCTCACCACCACCATTCGAACCCACCATCACCACCTCCGGTGGTGGTGGTGAGGGTTCGGGGGTATCTTGTAATTTGACAACCCATTTTACCATGTCAAACTTACTTTGACTAACTTAGATGGAAAAACAAATGGAAAAGATAGTTTAGAAAAGTTTGAATTTTGAAATATCGAGGGTACTTTAGGTTGCAACATTTCAAACGAGGATACTACAGGTCATGGCGGCATCTTTGGAAGAAACAACGTCTTCTTTAGTGGCGGAAACATGGAGTTTTTTGCTTGCAACAAGAATGGGGCAGGCAGGCCTTCTACCTGTATCTGGGATTCTGTCATCCCGCAATTTCTTCAACATATTGTACTACGACAAAAATAGGGCTGCCACACCCGGAGTGGTGAAATCTTGTAACCCCTATGCCTAAACGAAAAAATGCACGACCTTCAAAAAAAATAAATGGTAGTTAACAGGGTTCATAAGACCACAGGCTTGATTGATGCTATACAGAAGCTCAAAGATCCGCAAGGTGAGCTTTTACTGTTGAGGAATTGTTCTGGAGTCTCAAGGTTATATTTTAATATGCGGAAACTAAGCCTGAGTACTTAGTAGAGGCACAAGTGCTTTTCGATAATCACCTCAAACTGTTTCTTCGACATCTTGTCACGGGAGATGGACCGGGCTTTGGACTTCTGCAGCAGAGGCTTGCTACACTTCCCATCAAGTGTGGTGGATTAGGAGTGTATACCATGGAGGATACTATGCAGTATTGCTATTTGGCATCTTGCTTCCAGACAAGGGTTCAGCAGGGGAACATTTTGAGACAGTCTGGAGTGTCTGGTTTGAGTCCCAGTTTTGATCATGCACTTACCGTACACAAACAGGTATGTGGTATCGAAGATTCTTCATTATGTATTGATGATATTGCCCCCCATTCTATGAGCTCTTTGGCAATCAAATACTTCGATGCTGTGAAGAAAAATCTACCTATTCGGTTTGTTATGACGGAGCGTGATTCAGCCCTGTGGCAGAGTAACAGGATCAAGCATGCACAAGATTATTTGTTGGCCATTCCGATTGTCGGGCTTAACCAGAAACTTGGATCTCGGCATTTTAGGGCAATCTTGCGATATAGGCTTGGAATCCCTCTTTTCGACAAAGGGAGCCCTTGCTCTAGTTGTGGCAGAGAGATGGATATTTTTGGGGATCACGCCTTGCATTGCTCGCATGGTATTGGTCTCAAGTACAGGCACGATCTGGTTCGTGACACCTTTGCGGATATTTGTTATCGTGCGGGTGTCCCAGCCAGGAAGGAGGTGGACTTGGGGTTTCTCTCGGACACTGGCGTTGCTTTGAGACCTGCGGATATCTTGGTATACAATTGGGATAATGGGCATGATGTGTGTATGGATATCACAGTTGTTTCTCCTTTTACAGGCGTTGGGGTGCGCGCTTTTGTTCCTGGCAAGGCAATTGATGATGCTGTCGCTCGTAAGGACAAATATTTAGAAAAATGTACTTCTCAGGGTTTCGGTCTTGGAGTGCTTGCTTTTACCACTTTAGGGGAGTTGGGTAGTGATACGGTGAAGTTTTTGAAGAAATTGCGCAATTATATGGCTAGCCATGATGCGAATGTCATAGTAGGTGATTTTTTTTTCCATAGGATTGGAGTTGTACTTCAGAAAGGGATTGGTGCCCAGCTTGTTGCTAGGCTTCCATCTAAATCTTATAATCCTATTGATTCTGATTCTGATTCAGAATAATAAAAAAATATTTTTTTTTATATAAAAAAAAAAAAAAAAAAGGCTATTATCCAAGTTGGTTGGATATGGGGTGCCTTTAAAATGTTAAATGGTAGATCTTGGCCAAAACTTGCCCTTCTCATATTTCAATCTCTCATGCAAGATTCCTGATAAACAGATAGATGTCTGACACTAGTATCACTTTCGCCCAAGTTGCATCAAAATGTTGCGCTCTAAATTATGAAGGAAAGATCATACAGAAACCAAATGTTATAAAGTAAAATATGTTATTTGCAACGGACATTTTCACTGCGGGAAAGGCGACATTTGAGTGACAGGTGGCTGTTGATCAGGATACTGCATCATTCCATAACCCACTGCGGAGGGGGGTGCACCTGGTGGCGGTGGTGGTGGTGGCAGGTATGCATTATTAGGCAACTGCATAGTGTGATGAGACACACCTGGGTATCCAGGACCTGCAGGAACTCCTCCCATTATACCATTTCCTGCTACAGGAAATTGATGAGATCCACTATAATTCGGAACCGATGGAGGACCCATCATTGGACCTGGTTGGTGCCCTAGAATCGATGGTTGGGTGTTTATCATACTGTTATCAGGGATCGTATAATCACGACTTCGATCATTATTCACCTGAAACCACAGAACAAGCACATTTTATTTATACATGCATTTCGAAGTGATAGTTCATATGATATACATGCATTTTGCACAAAATGTTCTACAGGAAACTAGTTGACAGAGAAAGAATTCACCTTAACACTGAGATCAGTATGACGGGAATACGAGAGGTGAAGCTTGCAAAACCCTCCATCATATATACAATGACCTTCCAAAGCTTCCTTTGCAACAACAGCAGTCTGAATATCTGAAATACAAATGATGTTAAACTTATACATGCAAATTGCAAAGGTTCTTTGGTAATCAAACTAGCATTGGCTAATACTGCATAATAAACCACTGACGGATCCGGAATAAATTAGTTGGAGCTTACCTGCATACTGTATCAAAGCCTGAAACCCTCCATTTTTTTCAAACATGGCAATTTTTTGAACAAGTCCAAAAGTAGAAAAGACCTGCAAGAAAGATATGACACTGATGTTAAGATACAACTTCACTAATTTATATTGTGGTGAACCAAGACAACTGCTGCACATACCATGTGTAACACATCCACAGTCACTGGATACTGCATGTTCTCAATTGATGCAAGCAGGACATTGCTCTCAGGTTCTAGTTTTTTCGCATCAAATCCAGCAATTACCTACATGACAATTTTGCAGAGCATCAAAATTAGTATTATCTGCAAAATAGGTCACTAAGCACTAAGAAGATAAGAAATGCCAAGTATTAATTGGATACTTGGAAGACTAAGTAATCATCTTGTGAATCACTGTTATTGGAATACAACGCATGCCAAATGCTCTCAATGTGCCAAATATGTCATATATAGGGGAACACAGTAGCTTTTGCAGTGCCCACTCCTCTGAGTTGATCTAATGAAAAATTTAGTTACCTGACCAGTTCCATCCATGGCTGACGGAGCTACGGGAAGGTTTGGATTTGTATAGTCCCTGTTTTAGAAAGCAAAATACAAACTCATTGATGAATAACAGGTTAAAGCATGCACAATAACAAAAAGAATCCAACATAGTTATAAAAAGAAACTTTCCGGAAGTTATTAAAAGATAATCTTGCATAAGAAAAAAAACAAAGAAAACGGTACATTAGATCTTCTTGTTAAAGCAGATGAAGAGAAAGAGCAAGTACATCTAAATATAAGCTCACCTACTCCTGTGGCTCTGAAACTTCACAGTCAAATCTGTGTGCGCAGAAAATGTTATTCTGAGAGTACATGCACTCACATGTTCTGGAAGCAAGTAACTGCAAAAACCAAGAAACACAGAGGGAAAATATCAATACAATAAAAAAAAGCTAGGAGAATCAGAGAACTCATCAAGGATTAATCAACGGTCTTTCGTGAAAGACTGTACAACGGTTTACATGGCAATTAACAACAGTGACTAAAATCATAATAGAATTCACAAATTAATCATATAAACGGAATCTAAGGGCCACCTAGGGATGCATCTTCCATCAAGGGCCTCTTTCGCCGCAGAAGCCGTTGCTGCATCTGTAAATTGAACCAGCACCTAATAAAAAAAGGAGGACAAGAGTTTTAAGGGTGATGAATAAATACTAAATAAAAATCAAGCCACAAAAATAGCAGGAATAGATTTGATAGACATATATTACCTGAAAACCAGCAGTCTTTTCGAAAGTAGCGATCTTATGCACATAGCCAAAAGCTGAAAATACCTGCATCACCAGTGATAGTTAGCACTCACGACAATGTTTCTCTTAGCACTAAACTGTCAATAAAGCAACTTTCGCCTCAAACTAAGCAGTTACAAACACTAGCATAACAAATTTTACAAAGAAAATGCCATGGATCTATCAAGGAGCCTTTAATGCATAGATAATAAACAACTGGCAAGAGTTTGCCTTGTACTCAACAGGAAAAAATATATTTCATCATGATGTACCAAAATTACAAAAGAGGGGCAGAAGGAGTGTAAGAAAAGTGTGTTGATGCCTATCCCAGATAGTACGAAAAGAAGAAAACAAAAACACATCCTCAACGGCAAAATCAACTGCTAATATCCAACCCATATCTTGAGGAGAGACACCTAAAGCACTATGTCACCTTT
>JAJJMA010099695.1:0-14163 GCA_023529015.1 Papaver nudicaule
ACAATATGCAAGCGGTCATTTAAATTTATTAGCATTTTATGTGTTTTGTTCTCATCCGCAATTTACGATGGAATTTTAGAATTTTTTTTATTTGAATCTATGCCACTATTTTTCTTACAAGCCCTCAAATAGACTGTATATTCCGATAAATGCCTTTTGGATGTTTATCTGTTTTGAAACCTTTAGGGCAGACTACCATGTGGAACAAAGTACATGTTTGGATGAATTGATATGGCAGAGTGTAATAGTATTTCAATGGACGTGTAGTTACACAACTGATACACAACCTTCAAATACGTCAATTACTGAAAGTTGTAGCGTTTCGAATTTAGTATTGTAGTAGTGCATGCAAGTTTAGTTGCATGTTTCCCACGGGCAGGTTGCAGGGGAGCTCTCAACACGCTAGCTATTAGCCACCCATACGTGCAGTGGTATCTATTTTCTAATGTATTGTTAGCTGAATAGACACTGTACCATTCCAGCTACGTTATCAGATGTCGGTGTAGCTCCGGTGTAGGGAAATACACCATTCATGAAAAGATATTATTGTTTGTCAGGTAGGCAGTAGTGATGTACATGTTTGGTGGTAGGGAAGCACCATGAATTCTGTTTTTCCGCGATGACAATGCTACAACGGTATATAAGATATGTCGGGGATTATTCTGAACGAATGTTATCTTATTAATGCTTTGTTCATCTGATGTTGTCGTCGTTACCAAGAGAGTAATAGTATGTGGTGTCGAATATGGCCCTAAAAAACGTAAATACCTTTCGATAACCAATTTGGTGCAATATATGTATGGTATGCAAGTTAGAATCCCACTTGCAGTGACTATTTATGTAGGTAATCTGCATAAGTTACCCGTGTATATGCCATAAGTAAGGGCGGTTCTTTAAGCAAGATAATATCTAATGTATGACTTAATGAAGGAAAGTAACATTCGCATCTGTAAGACTCTACAATGTAGTCCTCCACTCATTGGACATTGTATATATCTAATGTACGATTTAATGAAAGAACATGAAAAGTAATATATCGAAGAATTTATCCGTGTGTCGTAATATGCAAGGTAATCATATTATGATGTAATAATCAATGGGCCAGGTAATTATCTTTGTCTGCCCGCTTCCTATAACCCATATGCGGGGCCTGAGTGCGGCAATTTGGTTAGAGAGCTAATGGAGTAGCTTACGGTCCATTGAGCAAGGAGATAAACCGTTTTCAACATCGTATACCTCGGTAGCTGGCTCGATAAGTTTTAGGTTATTGGTCGTAAAAACTTCCATGAAAAGCAATAGTCGATATAGATATCTATATAAGGAACAAATATCCGATTAGGTCATAAACCATAATTTTCTTCAATAAGGTAATATACAGAGTTCCAGCCACAAGGTAGCATATATCTTGCAATCCAACGTCAACGACATGCCTATATTACACGGGACTCTAATTATGGAACAATGTGATTGGATTTCACGCAAATCTATTGAATAATAACCCATAATTTTCTTGACGCTTAAGTTATTAGTGCATATATATATATATATCACCCATATTCTGAATATATATATCATACAAAAGACTCTGCCTTTAAGCATGGAAGATAACCACTATATAGCCAATCTCTTGAACCCTGAAAACTTGGGATCTCGCACAACAACAACAAACGTAACGGTATCCAATCTAATTATTCCGGGCGAAGATGAATTCATCGACGTAGTAGTCGCAATTTCATACGAAGGTTTTGTGAGCAATGGATTTAAAAAAAAATATCTTGCTCACACGGCAGTTTTGACTTCTCATCACGATAAAATCAACAAGCTGAACAAGTGCATAACAAGCCTTTTTCGTGGAGAAGAACACACATATGTCAGTATTGATTATGTATCTTTTGCTCGCCAAAATTACAGCACTGCAGCGACATTGTATCCGAAGGAGGTTTTAAATCAGGTAGAGGATCCATCCCTCCCAAGCCACCTACTCCAGCTGAAGATCGGAATACCAATTATCCTGTTAGAAGATGTAAATAAGAGGGATAGGATCGTCGCGGGTACAAGGCTGATTATAACACAGCTGCAAGAAAACGAGATTCTTGCAGAGGTCTTGGTCGGGCGTGCTGCTGGAAGAAAACAATCATACACCGAAGTGCAATGAACTCGATGGGTTTAATCCCAGTTACTAGGTATCAATTTCCAGTGAGAGTTGGATTTGCGATTCATGTTGACAATGTATTTACCCAAAGCCTACTCAATGCAGGTTTCTATATACCACCGGGATCTTTCCAGGAAAATAGATACCCAATGTACATCGGCATGTCAAAGACACACATGGACCATGTAAGACTGAATTTATCATCGTAAAAAAAAACAGATCAGGCTGTGGGTATACCAAGTCAACAATACGTAGGCAAACCACCGACAATGCACCGTTTATAGACTATGTCATCGGTCAGTGCTTGACCCACCAGGTCAATGAAGATGAATGACGACGATTATCTACAGTCTTTATAAATTAGTTTTCTTGATCTTACTTTATTTTCGGTAATTGATTAATCTGACTATAGTGTGTCAATGAATTACGATTGTAGCGTGGCTTATTATTACGGAATCTATGATATTATTTAGGGTAAAAGATGGGCTATTGTTTCCATCACATTTTATGAAGGTACTTAATGGCTAATGTAGGGTCAAAGGTTGAGCCCCGGCCGTAGGCCGGGGCAATACCTAGTCTTAACTAAAAAAATCAGATTTTTAGTTTTAATTTTTGGGGTTATGGTGGAGAAAAGGAGAGAGAAGAAGTTAGGGTTTTGGGCGATTTTTTACCAAAATCGAAAAAATTAGGTTGTTGGGTATTCTTTCATCTCGTATACCTTCTACATCATGATTAATCTTGTTTGTGTAGGTTGAATCCAACAAAAAGAACCGAAAATTGTCATTTTTCCTTCGATTTGCGAAATCAGAAGGAATTTCAGCCTAAAAAAAATCCAAAAATACCAAGTCGAAACTCCTCTCTATAGAACAACTCGGCTCACTCGAGCCTGAAACTAACCAAGCCGAAAATAGTCTAGACCCTGGAGGCTAATGGTCGACCAACAACTAGTTTCGGCTCAGAGTTAAAAAAATTCGAGGAAGCCGAAGCTAGTTTAACAAATGGCCAGTGAGACATGCAGTTCGGCCCAGAGTTTTAAATTATCGTGTGCGCCGAAACTGTTTCAGCCCAGATTTGTAATATCTATTTAGAGCCGAAACTGCTACTGTGAAGCCAATAATGAGCTTGTTTTCACTCTTCTAGGAGCTTATATGAAAAACACCAAACATTCACATATGTATGAACACTAAACTTTTTAATTGTACCAAAGCATTACCAAACGCTAAATTTAACCATTGTATTTAACATAAGAACTAACATACCGATTCAAATGTACTTAAACATTGTACTTAAGAACACTTGAAACCTACAATGTCTTAAAAACATAAACCTTAAAATGTACATAAAAACACCAAACCATAAACCATCATTGTTTATAAGAAAAATTAATGAGTTCTCTTGTTTCCTCCTCGACGACCACCATCGTCAGGACCTTCTCCATTGCCTCCACTTGAACCTTCGTCTTCTTGTCGACTCCTCTTGGTCTTCTTTTGGGCCTCCTCCCAAAAATATACTTCACCTTTTTCAAAGATTTTGCCAAGATTCGTGAGGTACTTCTGTTGCTCTTCCACATTAGTCCTCATTTTTTGCACGTAATTTTGTCCCCCACTTTCTTCAAAAGAGCGATTCCTGCCTTGTACTATTACCATTCAAATAAAATAACAATATTAGTTAGTATAGTTTGACATTTAAAAAAAAACACTTACAAAATCATTTGAAAACACTTACCATGTTCTTACGCAACTTCTTCCATTCTCCCGCAGTCGAGGGAACTTTCACATTTTTCCGAGTAGCCTGCCTCTCAGCCTCCCTCTCGGCTTCTTCCGCAATCCTCTCAGCTTCTTCTGCATCCGCAATGTCTTGTTGAGCCCTGTTAATGACAAAAGGATGAGACATTTGGGTATACCAATCCGCATATCCCTCCACCTGCTCTTCGTCATTAAAAGCAATTCTCATATAATTTCCTTCGTCAAAATAAGTGGGATCCATGGTAGGCACCACCCGAAGTCGGTGTTCATCAAGATTGTTCCACCATGCATAGTCCGGTTGGGGATCATATTTGGGGACCCATGTTGAAAAACTGCTTTGGGTTCCATTTGCACCACCAATCGGCTTCAACTTAATTCTATCATCTTCCTCCTTCGGGACAATTTGTATTAGTCCCATTTGACGTAGAATCCGCCCTGGGTCGTACACAACCACCCCTCCTGGATACCAAATTGGTCCATAGTAGGTTGCAACTGATGTTGATGGTCGTTCCGCATCAACCTTGTATGGATTGAACACAACATCATCAAGGGTAAAGTTGTCGATTTACTTCTTCATTGCTAGCATTTTTTCTTCTTTGAACCTTGCCCTAGGTTCGTCGAAAACCCATTTTCTCGCAGTAGGCATAGCTTCTGCCCAAAATGGACTAATTGCACTCTTCCTAGGGTCTTTCGGCTTTTGAACCAAGCTTTCGAAATGATCATAAAAAAAAAGCCTACACACCAAAAAAAAATAAAAAAATACCTCTAGATGAAGTTCAAAGATTCAAAAAAGTAAGCACAAAACCAGAAACAGAGAGAGTTTTGGTTCAGACAAAAATCATATTGTCTGCGTCGAACTAGTTTTGCCTATATCATATAACAAATGTTTTAGGCCGAAACTATTTCGTCTCAGTAAAATGGCAAATAGCTTGAGCCGAAACTGTTTCGGCTCAGTAGTGTAAAACAAAGTTTGAGCTGAAACTAATCCTGTGAATGATAAAATTCTAATGGTTGTTCGACGATTACCTGTAATAATATGAAGTTCCTCCTGAGATTAATCGGTTCGCGTCTAGAAGAAACTGAGAGTCCATTAGAAGATATGCTAGGGTAGCCGTACCCCAAGCGTACTTGGTTGAATCCTTCAACGGATCCAACCATCGGAGAAAATGTGCGCTCACCTTATTTCCCGTATTGTAAGGAAATAGAACAGCGCCAAGAGTGTACAACAAGTACGCACCTGCATAGTGCTTGTAGTCATCAGGGCCCAAGGGGCGCAAGGGATCCTCTTGTCCTTGTCTTTCTTGTTCTTCTCTATCTTGTTCTCTTTTCTTGGTTCCCCCGAACTCGGCTTTCAGACGAGCCAACTTGAACTTGCCCGACCTCCTCGCTCTTATTTTGCTAGTAGTTATCTCTCTAAAAGATTGTTGGAACTCAAGCTCGGTCTTGTCTGAAGACCGGCCAAGAACCTTCTTAGCCAAAGCATATAGTTCATCCCAATTTTTCTCACAATACTCCGCACACGGGTTCAAACCAGTAACCGCAAGACTAATTACCTTCTTCGGATCATCTGTAGATAAACCCAACTCAAATTTGGGAAAGTGAAAGGTCAACGTCTATGGATGAAACCTCTCAAAAACAACGGAGCATGTCACCATATCACACTCTTTCATCCTCAAGTTTCCAAACTGCGACACTTGGATTACTCAAAAGTCGGTTTAAGTAATCCAAAACGACGTAATTATCGACAAGACGACAAAAAAACAAAAAAAAGGTTTAGACAAATACCTACATGCGATAGATCACAGACACCCATGAGTCCTTGTAGCCAATGAGCACCTGCCCTTCATCTCGAGGAAGACCGGGATCGGGTTCGTCATCTGGAACAAGGAACTTATCATCCGAAGGAACATGTTCACCTCGCTTTCTTCCTCTTTTGGCTCCTTCTTCATCTAAATATTCTTCTACAGGAACTTTCTTGTTCTTCTTCGGTTTTTCGGCAGCCGGCTTCTTCCCTTTCCGTCTCTCTTGATCAGTTGGGTAAACATTTTCATCTTCGATTTCCTCCACTCTAGAACCTCTTCTTGGCCGCAACAAATCATCGTCTCTTGTCGCTTCACGGATGACAAGCCCCAATGGTCTATTAGTCCTTGCATCATCCCCCAAATTTTTGGTGCCGCCTACTCGAGGACCCAGTGTTGGGGCAATAGGATTTAGAGTTACTTCCGTTGTCCTCCTAAGACGTTCCTCCCTAAGATTGTATCATAAATCAAATTTGGAACTAAAACAAGAATTAAGCATGTCACACAGAGGGAGTTTCGGCCCACTCAATGACAATTTTCTTTGGGCCGAAACTACCGGACCCAAATGACAGCTAAACTAAGCGTTTAGGCCCAGAAAAATTCCAAATTTTCTGAGCGGAGCTGTTCTTCAGTTGCACAGAAGAACAATGGCTTCAGCTTAGAGTTTTTGAAAATTTTCTAAGCCGAAACTGTTTCGGCTTAAGATCTGGAACATTTCTCTGGGCCGAAACCACTTCTGTGTTCGAAATATACACTACAAATTCTTCGATTCTAAGCATCGCTATCAATCAAACTCACAAAAATCATTAGGGGTTTGTGTAAAATACCTTCCCATACGCATATTAGGCCCTAATTGTGGGGTTTCCTGTTACGTAGATTTCACCACCTCCTTCTCCGGGTTCTTCGTATTCTTCGTTTTGATTTAATGATGCACCCGCAATCTCATTATGCGTGATGTAGTTATGTTAGGGGTGGGTTTTTTTTTTCAGCGACATTTTATCGACGAAGAAATTTCGTTAATCGTCGATGAATTCGTCGATTAATCGAAGAAAAAAAACAAACGAGGAATGGTTTCGGCTTGGAGGAAGGAGGAAGAAGAAGAAGTGAAACTGAAAATGATTAGAGTAGGTTAGGTTTTGGGTTAAAATTAGCATAGAGGAGGGCAACTTTGTAATCCCACAATTTTTGAGGGTAACTTAGTCATTTTATTCTATTTTGTCTCATGCTGGGAGGTCTTATAATTTTCGGGGAGGTCAGAAAACACGGTTCAAAAATAAATAAATAACAAGGCATTTAGAGACTTTATAAATGCGCATACACAACAAGGTATAAATTGACACTATAAATGCGCATTTAGAGACTCTATAAATGCGTATACACAACAAGGTATAAATTGATCTAACTTTTCCTTTCTCTAATTCTATTCCCTTTCTGCAACTCAAGAAGTACCTATGTTGCTTCACTTTTTTGAAGCTCTCAATAAAAAGTCGGCAGGAACAGAAAATGGGTTTTGGATGAATGGAAGGAATGTTGTATCTGTTGATCAGGTTAGATGGTTTTGTGCACATAATAGTATAAAATATCTCTTCATCGAACTTACATCACTTTTGTAGTAAAGAAATTGTCATACTTGCATTATTCTCCTAACGGAACTCTTAAGCTGAACCAAAAAAGTTAAGCATGAAATTTTCGATGGTGTTCCAACTGCATCAGAAAAGAATAAAACGCTTGGAGGAAGAAAAATGTTAGTGAGTGCTGATAATGATAGCAAGATCACGGTAAAACATGTATGGGCTGATTATCTTGACCCAACACCTCACCCATGGATCGAAAGAATCCCTTCCTCTAATAGATTTTAACATTATTTAAACATACAACAAAATTAAAATATGCTCAGGAAATATTAGAAAATATGGAGGCAAAGGAACCAACCTTAGCTGCTGCTGCCTGCAACCATTTCATGATCAATTCATTATGATGTTATTAATGACCTTATCCAAGTTAACTGAACCAAAAATGCTTGCGTACCTGAGATTGTTAAATGTAGAGATTTGTTGGAAATTGGGCTTGGGATGGCCACTCAAGCCCATGTCTCGAATGAATAGAAATTGTGTAAGTAGAGATATAAGGGAAATGTTTAGTCCCACATTGTGTAAAATCTAGAGGAGTCTCTAGTTTATAAGCTATTGAAGGATAGTAACTTATGAATAAAAGGCTAAAGGTACACCCTACCCTTAGTGCTTCGCACCGAATCACCGCACCACGCGTGGCGTGGGCGCGATTTAGCGCTTCTTTAGGCGCGCACTTTGCACTTCGCACGCTCGTAGCGAGGAGCACTTGGAGCCTTCGATTTCACACTATGGGAATCGTTTGGATGGTTAGGATTTAATCTGAGATGAAGAGTCATATAGTTTGAAAAGGTGTCTGTTGGGAACAAACTTAAATTTTGAATAAGTGACGGTTGGCAACAGTTGCAACCGTAATTGGTATCTCTTCATCCCTTATATAAACTCAACTTCTGTTTGAGTTTGAGACACAGAAAAATATACATCTTCTTTTGATTTTGTGAGTCTGAAAAAGAGAGTTGTGCTACATCAATCCGCGTTCGTTTTTGGCAATCATCGAAGAGTTGCGAAGATTACCAAAGGTATTGTTGAATGCGGGAGATGTACGCCTTAGAATTGCATCAGCATTAAGTGCAGGGCATTAACCGTCTTAAGTATAGAGATTACTCGCCTCAATACAATCCTGTTTTAGTTTGTGTTATTTTCATTCTTATTCTCTTCTAATTTCTGTATAAGTTGGTCTTTACATACATTGTAAAGATTGTGTTTTACTAATTCTGATTTGGAATCAGAAAGTTTGTGAAACTGTGAATACGATTTGAGTCGTATTTGTGAATCGGTAACAAGATTTCAAATATACAGTCGATTGATTTGGCAATGCTTTACAATTTTGGGTGTTGAATTAGTAGTACTCACAATGGAAAAATACCCAAATAAAACTTCTAATCTCAATAGACGAAGAGATAATGAAATAAATTGATCAATAAAACACTAAATTACAGTCTAAGCAAAACCATTTGTATTTGATTCTGCAAGATAAATAAAAATAGATTTATCTGTTGATTGAATTGATGCAGTAAGGATTCGGGAAGATGATGAGAAAAGATTTATCTGTTTTTGGAACTTCTAATACGGTCTAAATCGGAGAAGATGATTGTCTCATCACTGCTAAAGGTTTGGAGCGCTATCAACCGTCCCATTATGCTGAATGGCTAGAAGTGACATCACATGCACACTACGTGAGGGCAAATTGGAAACTTTGGGGTTAGATATACACACAGGTGGGTCGCACAAACAATCTAGGGATAGTTTGGGCAGATTCCATATTTTAGGGGAGGAAGTTGCTAGTATTAATAAGTTAGGGGGCAAAATTACATCACTAATTTATTTAGGGGGTAAACTCAAAAACTCCTAAAGATAGTGATGTATCAAAAAAAAAAAAAAAAAAAAAAAAAAAAAAAAAATGTTTAGAAAGCCCCCCCTGATCTTTGTATTCTCTTGTTTTTAGATTATTATTATTATTAAAAAAAAAATTGCTAGTACGTGTTATCACTTATGTGGAGCAAGGCCCAAGCCCAGATAAGTCTTTGACAAAACTATTCAGGTTCGTAAAAGAACTTCCACCCTCGTCAACTGCAGCAAGAGAAGCTTTGCACAGCTTCATTGCTCGAACTCTCAATTCCAACCCATTCTCACTCACCGCATCAGACAAAATCCGACTCAGCTCAACTGAATTTGGAACTGTATCGAGCCCTTCACAGGCTCTAATTGCAACCTTAGCTTGATCAACCAAAAGCGTTGCATTCACAAACTGTTCAGCTCTCATTGGCCATGTTAGCATGACAACACCTGAAGTGAGTCCTTCTAGAACAGAGTTCCATCCGCAGTGAGTCACAAATGATCCAACTGATCTGTGTCTTAGTATCGGCAACTGTGGGGCCCACCCTCGAATCACCATTCCTCTACCAGCCGTACGTTCTTCGAATCCTGCGGGCACAACACTATAGTCACCTTCTGCGTGCCCAGTTGTGGGCTGTTTGACACCCCATAGAAACCTAACCCCGCTAGACTCTAATCCGTTCGCTACTTCTTCCATTTGCTTGTTGGAGAGAACAGCTTGACTGCCAAAACAGACGTACACCACCGAGTTGTCCGGACACGAGTCAAGCCATGAGAGAATGTCATCGGTTGATACTGAACCTGACCCGCCTCTTTCTTTAGAGGCTCCAGTTACGGCATCAGAGGGAAGAATCGGTCCCACGGCCCAAACTCGGTTGTAATATCCTAACCCGTTCGGTTTCTTTCTCAAGTAATCCAAATACACCGATTCCAACTCACTGAATGAGTTGAGCACAATTCCCCAGCTATCCAAATTTGCAAGCATACTCTTTCCAATGAACTCCGACTCCGGATCTCCACGTTTAAGGCTACTTCTAAAGAGAGAAGGGAGTTGCCACCAAGGGAAAAACGGGGAACTAGGAATATCAGGGAGAGAAACAATTTGATCATGAGTTTTTAGCTCGGGGACGTTTTGAAACAGCGAATCCATGACTGCGATGGCCATAGCACCAGAAGGAGAGAAATTAATGCGAGGGATACCGAGCTCACATGCGAGGTGCTGAGTCCAGCCTAGAAAGAAATCAGAGATGATTGCAACAGGTGGTGAAGGGTGAGATTTAAACCATTCAAGGATAGGATTATATAGTCCACTCATTGCTTGCATCATAGTGTAAAAGAGATCAGGTGTTAGATCTTTGACATTCTCTGCGCCTTGAGGTAATTTAGGATGATTCGGGAAGGGTAAGACTAAGGTTTTGATGGAAGGGTTTATGGAGAGCAACGGGTTGAGAATTGGGAGGTTCTTGGGTGTGATGAGTATTGTGATGGTTAAATTATGGAGAGAAAGCTGATGAGCGAAATCTAAAAGTGGGATCATATGCCCTTGTGCAGGGTAAGGAAAGATCAAGATATGTGCACCGGAGGAGGAAGGTATTAAAGTCGGCATATCTAGCTAGGCTTTTGGGGTTGATGATCAAGAGAAAGATAATGAACTAGCTAGAATTTAGACTGCAGAATTTGTCTGGAAAGTGTATTTGAGGCTTGATATTGTTGAGCACTGTGAATTCACTAGCTAGTTAGGTCGCTATTTAATGAGTGGGTCGTTGGTGTCATAATATACATGGTAGCTATTTCAAAGGTTACGTGTGCCGGTGGATCTTTAGCTTGTGGTTGCTTTTTTTTTTTTTTTTTATGTTGTGTGGAAATAAGAAGAAAATGTTTATTAGAGCAACCGTGCTAGGGTGCACGCTTTTGGATCGCGATGTGATCGCGCTCCAACGTGGGAGGAGAATGGGGCAGGGTGTGGGAGAATGGGGCAGGAAATTAGGGGCCCCAATCACCAGGAAGACAGGAGGGGGGAGGGCCCAATCACCGATGCACGCGCTGATGGAATGCACTTAGCGTGCATTCCATCATTTTTGTTATTAGAGGCGGAGAATGCCTTAATGCCTGTAATCCAACCTTTCTCCTTGACACTAGCCGTTCCTGTTTGACCAGCGGAAAATGCATTAGAATCATCATAATCAGGAGCAAAAATATTATACTCGTCAATAAAAATCAAGCATAGACATTAGCTCAATCCATTCTGCATTCATTCTTCATCATTTTTTGGTATGCACATCATAAACAAGACATTACTTGATCAGTTTAGAATTGAATACATTGATTTCATTTAGTTTTGATGTGATTTTTATGTTATCTTCACAACACTAAGATCTGTGCAGTTTAGTTCATGTTACAAACTTTGATTCTATCTGTGGTATTTGTTTTAGTTTGATTATAACTTTGGAAATGATTTGCTAATTGTCTTTCTTCTCCTGGTTATGAAAGCAGAATGTTCAGTCATATAATGGCTTTGGTCCATCATCCATTTGTGGTTATAGCTTTGGCTTTTACAGGTACAATGCTTTTGGAAGCAAGGTTGCCGTGGAATATCATCATCTTCATGTTCTTTCATCTCAAAAATTGGCATCAACCCTCAGTCACAGATCTAGTTCTTGGTGGTACATTAAAGCAATTCAAAAAAGTCGTGTTTTTCGCACAGACTTTCCATGGAAAAACAGTTACAGTCATAAACAAATTCCATGGTGGTACAATGATTGAAGGAAGGATGTCAGTCAAGATGGTGGAGGACTCCATCAAATATACATGGCCCTTTATCCCGGAAGAAGAGGCAGTAAAAGTCATGGAGGTGGAACAAAACATCATGATATTCACTTTCAAGGAATGGACTCATCTAGATAAAGTCTGGGAAGAAAGGCCATGGAGCGTGAATGGACATATGTTAGTAGTGCAGGACTATGCTCCAACAATGATCTATCAAGAGCTAGAGTGGAGCAAACATTGCTTCTGGATCCAAAGTAAACTCATGTTACCTGAGCATATGAACCAGAAAGTGGTAGAAGAAATAGGTGAAACGATGGGAGAGGTAATAGCTATCCATCCCACAGAAGGCCTACCGGAGACAGGGGAATTTTTTAAGGTTTGTGTGCTACTAAGCCTTGCTGCACCACTGAGAAGAGGAATATTGGTCCCAACTGCAGCTGGAATCACTCGCTGGTTGAAATTCTTCTACGAAAAACAAGCCCACAAAGTCTGCCCCCATTGCTATGTGATTAAGCACAATCGTCACAAGTGCAAGGACATGGCAGTACATTTGAAAGAAATGCATGACAAACCTCTGCTGTTAAAGAACATGAGCTACACTAAAAAGACAACACAGAGGCCCGCTAGAAGCATTATTCCTATTACTAAGCAAGCATCAAGAAGAAATGGTAAAGCTCCTGCATTCGTCCCACCTAAAGATGGAATGGCCATTGAAAGGATGACTATGATCAGCAACACTACTATGATGATAGAGGAAGAAAAGACGGGAGACAACTCACAGACAAGTGAACTGTAAAAATAATGCTCATTGAAGGGATAACTATGATCAGCAACACTACTATGATGATGATCAGCAACACTACCATTGAAGGAATGCTTATCTGTAAAAAGACTCAGGACCTCCAATATCCCAATTTCCACCCATAGTAACTCACAAAACTCAAGTGAACTTCAAAATGATGATATTCCAAAGGTTCCAGCACCTGCACAAGTAACCACAGAGAATAGAAATCAATTGGTTCACATGACTGGACAATCTGGTGGAGTAACAAAGGAGTTGAAGGTATTTTACAATATCCCAATTTTCATTTTGATTACTTATTTCTTACGGTTTATCTCTTCATTAAACTTTACTGCTTATCCTACTAGCACTCTAGCTACCATTAAGACAATCATTAATCATTACATCTTATTAACCAAGCACTTAATTTCATGCATGTTTACTCTTGATTACTCATATGCATTAATACATGCCATATCTTATCTTGCAATTTGCATAATTTTAGTGCCTCATCAAGCATTTATTGTTAGTTCTAAGCATAAAGTAGTTCACACTCATCGTAGAATTACTCCCAGTATTAAGTCATCTACTCATTACCTGAAAACTCTTAAACTCATTGTCTACGGCTTCTTGATTCTTGAACTATATCCAGCTGGTTTCATTTGTGACTCAACAACTCTCATCATGAAAGTCTTATCATGGAATGTCCAAGGATTCCGAACCCAAGCCACTAGAGATCATCTAAGAGACCTCATTCGTACTCAAGATCCTGACATAATCTTTCTGTGCGAAACTAAACTAGCTAGTAATAAAGTCAGTCCCTTACTTAAACCATTTGGATTCCCTAGCATCAATATTCTAGACTCGGTTGGGCTTTCTGGTGGTCTAGTACTTATATGGAAATCAAGTTTTAGTTGTGAAGTGGTTAGCAGTGAAAATAACATGATCCATGTACTAGTCCAGGCTGATCCAAGCAAACCAGAATGGTTGCTAAGCTGTGTATATGGTTATCAAAATCATCAAAAGAAAAGACAACAGTGGGACTTCATAAGAGAGCTAGGTCAGAACATCACTCAACCGTGGGTACTTATAGGTGACCTTAATATCCATCTAAAGGACCAAGCTAGTCCTTCTTCTTCTACTGCAAGTTCTCCATCTTCCAATGATGCTGGAATTCAAGCAATGCTCTCCAATATTGGGCTTGAAGACATAGGATACAATGGAAGAGATTACACATGGTAAAATAACAACTCTGGCACAGGGGATAAGAAATCTAGAATAGATATGGCCATGGTAAATACAGATTGGTGTAACAACTTCACAAGTTCAAAGCTATTTCACCTAAACCAAATAGGTAGTGATCACTGCCCAATCCTATTTGTAGCAGATTCAGCTCAAGAAAAGCTCTGGAAGCCGTTCAAATTTTTCTATACATGGTTGAACGATAAATCATGTG
>JAJJMA010099705.1:0-12175 GCA_023529015.1 Papaver nudicaule
TTAGTCGTGCGCATAGAGAAGTAAAGTCTAGAAACTCCACTACAGTTCCGTAACAAAATAAGCTCGCATTGTGGATCTTGTAGCTTCTTAATAGCCTCCATCAAACCCAAAGTCTTGTGCACCCTACTAACAATCAAATCCTTGCAGAATTGTGGATCTGAGCTCACTGGTCCACCTAACAGTTTCACACCCTTAGTGGGCCTACTGATTCTGTCACGAAAAACACCATCCGCCAAGCCCCTAGCATCAACTATAGACCAATAAATTTCCGTCTTGGCTACATTAAGATGCAATCCAAGCGAAGGACCTTCCTGTTGAATAATCTGCAGGGCTTTCGCAACCACCATGGTGTCACCAATCAATGTGCCATCATCCAAATACCACGCCTGAAATTCTAGGGCACATTGCTCAGCAATTCTATGAACAATGGGGTGGAGTGTTAGGGCAAAAAATAGGGGACCAAGGTACCTTTTCATTAATGGAAGTTCAAAGATACAATGAATTTAAGATCAAAACTAAGAAAATATAAAAGAACACACCGTAAAAGTACAATCCCGAGAAATCCTACAAGAAAAAGAGAAGGATTACCTGAGGAAGATAAATACAAGTATGAATTAGATCCGATTAAATCGGAGGAAGAATGGTTTTTTCATGGAAATATAATCCAACAATTTGAATTGTTTTTCTTCTTCGAAAAGAGATGCTTCCAAAGTAGGAGTGATTTGCTCATATCTCTTAAAACCTATGACAAAGCTTCCGTCGTCAGAGACATCGTTAATGAAGATTTCGTCGCCGGATAATTTATAGATGAAGATTCCGTCGTCAGAGACCACAAAGATGAAGATTCCGTCGTTGGAGCATATCACAAGTAATCTTGAAATCCACATAAGTACCCAAAAACGACCATCAAAGCCTAGATAAAACCACCGAACCGTGTAGATAACTCACCAAAAGATGAGGAGAAAACATCAAAAAACTAACTCAACACACTAAAACAAACTAGAAAACAGTAAAACAAAGGAAAATCTGCTCAGATCCAGTCCAAAACGGACCAGATCTGAGCAGTAGATGCTGCCGGCGAAGAGAGTTTTGATAAAAGTGCTAGAGGAGGAGAGAGAGAAAAAAGAGAATATTTCTTGTGTAATATAAGCTTACCACGAGTCCAATGGCTCCAATCCCACCATTTGTGCCCACTATATCACCAATAACGATATGTTTACCGTGAGAAATTGCCCGATTACCATCCAATGGTTGTTGTGGAGTGACAACTTCACTGTGATTGGTGTGGGGATTTATTTAGAGGTCCCACCAACACCTTCTCTCCCAGTCGAGCAATTCAGTCGGTCAACAAATCAATGTGTCACACTTGCAATTTGCAGATGACACATTGATTTTTCTGGATGCCAAAGAAGAAGAAGCAGAAAACCTCCTAATGATACTCCAAGTTTATGAAGCCATTACAGGGTTAAGGGTGAACCTTGAAAAAAGCTCAGTGATCAGCATAGGTGCTGACCACAAAATTGCAGACATGGCACAGCTTCTTCACTGTAAAATTGAGTCACTTCCACTCAAATATCTTGGTATGCCACTGGGATGCTCTAACAAACAAACATCAATATGGGAGAGTGTTCTTGACAAGTTTGAAAAGAAGCTAGCAAAGTGGAAAATGAGATTTCTTTCTAGAGCTGAGAAGATTATTCTCATTAACAGTGCTTTTGCAAGCCTTCCGGTCTATTTCATGTCCTTATTAGAGCTCCCAAAAGAAGTAGAGAAGAACATGAGAGACATTATGAGGAATTTCTTATGGGGTTCTACAAATGAGAGAAAGAAAATTTGCTGGCTTGCTTGGGAAAGAGTTTGCAGACCAAAACAACTTGGTGGTTTAGCAATAAGAAACATAAGGGCGGCCAACAAATCTCTACTTGCGAAATGGCATTGGAGATATGCCAAAGAGAAATCAGCAATGTGGAGAAAAGTGGTGCAGTTAAAAACTATGTCAGATGAGCATGATTTATGGTCAAAAGATTGCACCCCTCCTTATGGGTTGGGATGTTGGAGATCAATTCAAAAAGAAAAACAACTTATGCAGGCCAACACAAAAATCACAATCAACTCAGTTAGAGAACACAAGATTCTGGAAGGATGCATGGATATGTAACTCACCTCTTTACTTGACTCGTAAGAAGGCCTATAAGATTGCAGTGGAAAAAGAGGCTAAAATTGCTGACCTGATTCATGAAGGTAGATGGCAAATTAATATTAGCAGACAACCCTCAGCTGAAGACTATTATGAATTCAGAGCCCTGCTTAATCTTCTTGGAGATCCACCTGACATAACGGCAAACAATCTTGACTGTCTGACAAGCAACAACAATAAAGCCTTCTCAACTAAAGATGGGTATCAATGGCTCATGGAAAATAATCCAATCCCCGCAGGTCAGAGCTTCAGTTACATATGGAAGAAAAGGGTTCCTCTTAAGGCTCAGATTTTTGCTTGGTTTGCTATACATAATGCAATACCTACAACTGACAACCTCACAAAGAGGGGGCGTGATATTGAGAGTACAATCTGTTGCTTCTGCAACCAGGAAGATGAAAATGGCAATCATGTTCTTCTGCACTGCCCAACTGCTCAGCATATATGGAACTATTTCTGCACAAGAATGGACCCTAACTGGAATCGAAAAACTACTCTCAAGGCGCAATTGGAATCATGGTCTCATCACCAGGGTAGATCTCTTTCTCGTAAAGTCTGGTATATGCTACCTTTTACAATATTGTGGGCTATTTGGTTTGAACGGAACAAGAGAGTGAAGGCAAGGAAGAGAGGTCGCCAAATCCCTACTATTATCGTAGAAGTCAAGAGATTAATATACCATTGGGGATCAACTCATAACTGGTTCAGATTTATCTGTTTTGGTGATTTGGTTAGGAACTGGGATGGGGTTTTCATGTAATACGGTGAAAACAGTAAGATTTCCTGAAGATCTTTAGAGATTTTCTGGTAACTGTCTGTAACTGATGTTTTGTGGGTTTGGGCTGGACCAGACTCCAGTTTGTAATTTGGGTCATTTTATTTCATCAATAAAGTCAACATTATTATTGTCAAAAAAAAAAAAAATCAATCTCCTTCACCTTTCACGTCAAATATCTTGTCTACCTAGTATTGTTTGTTTCCGAGAAGAATTTGATTAATAATGTCGAAATTCAGCGTCACAACTAGTTGTCAACTTAGTTTAGCAATATTCATCTTTGTTACTTTTATCCCAATAGAATTAGTCGATGCGAGAACGTTTTCGACCGTGAACATAGGCAATAATCAAAACTATTAAGGTAAATCGTAGTTTATATTCGTAATAATAGCTCACTTTTCAACGTTTTCATATATTCATTGATCATTGATCTTTATGGTACAGGTTGGCAAAGATGAGATAATCGATTGCTATGATATTTACAAGCAACCTTCTCTTAATCATCCTGCGCTTCATAATCATACAATACAGGTTTAGTACATATTTTTGTTCATATATATTGTAGTAGGTTGTTATTTTGAATTTTTCTAAACATAATTTCTTTGTTTCCATTGGTACAGATGAGACCAAGTATGTACCCAAAAAAAATAAAATCAAATAGTCGAGGGACACTTCAACTTACACAAACTTGGCATAAGTATGAGACATGTCCACAAGAAACTATCCCTATACGGAGGAATATAAAAAATCACCGTTCAACATTTTCGCATCAATATCGTCATTCAATGACTCATCGTATGATGCCTAATACAATACACTCAGATGACATTACGGATGGCCATGAGGTATATTTATACGTAATATTTTTAATGGAAAGTTTATTAATTCGTTTCATTAGTAATAACATCGAAAAACGTGTGTTTGCATGTGCTTAAATACTCCTAAAAGTACGCGATAATTAGGACGGAGGGCAATTTTCTAGGAGCACAAACGAAAATCAATCTTTGGAATCCGGTTGTGGAAACACTAGTTGAAATAAGTGTATCTCAAATTTGGGTTTTAACTGGTGTCAATGATGATGATCTCAATAGTATTGAAGCTGGATGGGAAGTAAGTTATCTATCCAAGGTTTATGTTTCCACAATTATATTCAAACTTTTTAGCGCATCATTACATTTTGATTTTTTTTATTAGGTGTGCCAACCCAGATACGGTGATTACCAGACCAGATTTTTTATACTTTGGACTGTAAGTGTATTACTCCACAAAAAGTTTTTTTTTTTTTCGGTATTAGGTCATTAACGCGAAAAGATAGAAACTTATTCTTCTACTTTTATTCAGTATGATCTATTTTTATTTATTTATTTATTTATCTTTTTTGTTAGACCGATCGCTACAATAACAGCTGCACCAACCTCGAATGTGAAGGTTTTGTGCACACATCCTCGGATATTGCCCTGGGTTGCAATTTCACGGAGATGTCCACCTTCAAAGGAGACCAAAAGGATGCCACCTTCAGTATACACAAGGTAAGAAAAATGTAATTAATCAATGTCTCGCTCACATCATTTTCCCCACTTCTAAAAAATGACATTGAGTAATTTTACAGGATCAAAGTAGTGGAAATTGGTGGGTACAAATACAAGATATTCCTGTGGGATATTATCCAAGTTCTCTGTTTATCAAAGACAGCAACAAGAGTGGAGTTTGGTGGAGAAATCTTTAATGAGAGATCTAAAGGACGACATACCACGGCTCAAATGGGTAGCGGTCATTTCCCTTCCGAAGGAGGTTTTGGAATATCCAGTTTTTTTAATCATGTTCAAGTAATTGATGAAAATAACGAAGCCAAAGACCCTGAAGATGCTAAGGCGCACGTATCGAATCCAACTTGTTATGACTTGAAAATCGACAACAAACGTACAAATGGTTATGGTTTTTACTATGGAGGTCCGAGTTATTTATAATGATAATTGTCGGTAATAAATATAAATACAGTGTCATATATTGATTAGTTGTTAGTATATTAGTAGAAGTGCTCAATAGTTGTGTTAGGCTACATTATTAGACCAAATCAAGTCTTTTGACTTAGCAGTAATTGAGATAGATTTGAGTGAGTTTTTATTCGCAAGGTACTTTTTTATTTTATTTTTTTTCTCTAAGGTAGGTACTCTTTGTTATAAGCTGTTTAGTTTGAGGCAGTTGTTATTTTTCATTTGTTTTAATCAGTTGTGAATTTGTGATATGGTATCGAAAACAATGTCTCAGTACTAATCTTAACCTAATACCCAAACACGGATAAGAGGAGTCAAAGAATAGCCTCTTTTCCTTGGACTGTATCAGGGTTAGGAGTTTGGAGAGATTTAGAAGCATCGGTGGTAGTTCCCCCCCCACGAAGTACAACCATGTCTATTCTAGTTTCCAAATGACTGCACGTTCTTTAAGTCACCTACACTTACGGCTTATTTTAGCATTCATTAGTTGACAACAAGAACAGAACCACTGAGAGAGAAAAACAAAAATAAATCTAGAGACTCAGAAAACAGCTGCAGCTGTTGGTGCAGAGAAGAAGAAGAAGAAGAAATGGGAGTTGATTACTACAATATGCTGAAAGTAAGCAGAAATGCAAGTGACGAGAACCTTAAAAAAGCATACAGGAGACTAGCAATGAGATGGCATCCAGATAAAAACCCTAACAACAAAAAAGAAGCGGAATCCAAGTTCAAACAGATCTCACAAGCTTATGACGTTCTCAGTGATCCACAGAAACGTCAGATCTATGATTTATACGGTGCTGATGCTTTATTATCCGGTGATATTCCGTCCGATTACAACGACAACAATACAACTCCACCTTCTTCTTCTAGTAATAATCGTTATTATTATCATCATCAACATCCGACGGCTAATGCTGCTGCTCCGCCTCCTCCACCACCACCGGCTTCCTCTTCTTCATCTTCTTCGAATCCGCGTCAGAATTCAACTTATCAACCTAGAGATCCTGATGAGATCTATAACGAGTTCTTTGGAGGATCTGATGGTGGTAATAATAATAACAATGCAAAGAGTTCCAGAAAAGCTCCGGTGCTTGAGAATAAATTGCCTTGCAAATTGGAAGATCTTTATTTAGGAGCCAAAAGGAAAGTTAAGATTTCGAAATCTGTCTTGGATGAATCCGGGTACGTAGTTTTCATTCTATCTTGTTGAATTAATTTCTGTGCATTGCAATTTGAAACTTGAAATTGACAAATTGAACTATATTTCAGTTGTATCTGAACCAAGATTTTTTATTGTTTTTGAGGTACATTGCATTTTACTGTAGAGTCTAAAGTATATATATGCCGGCACATGGGTACTTGTTGAAGCTAGTGCTTATGGGAATAGGAAAGATTGTGAATGGCTGCATTGCAACTAGAAATGTCAATTATTACTAAGGTCAAAAGGGCTTCATTTTTCCTCGTATGATAATTTACTTTCAGAGAGAGTTAGATTTAACATAACAACTTTTCGAGATACTTTGTGATGCTCAAATCTTACTCAGGTGATCCTTGGCTCCCACTTTTAGTTTAATTAATCTGAT
Organism: Papaver nudicaule; assembly: GCA_023529015.1. Lineage (NCBI taxonomy): Eukaryota > Viridiplantae > Streptophyta > Magnoliopsida > Ranunculales > Papaveraceae > Papaver > Papaver nudicaule. Next base: position 6,553 of record JAJJMA010099705.1, read on the forward strand.
CCAAAACCATCCTTCAGTATTTTTTAAGGGTCTGCTGAATGTTCTTGGGGAATTGCACATTTTGAGGAAATGAGCCTTAATCTCTGTGCACTGCAATTCGAATATATTCCTCAGATTGGAAGTTAAATCCAGAAGCCAAGCATCTATTTTTGTATTTTACTGTTTAATTATCTGAAAGTTTGTTGCATGCCAAAAATATAAGGAAGCCCCAGGAGCACGCTATGAAAAGCAAATGTGAATATGCAGAGGCAGCTTCTACATTTATGCGTTTCGTAGTGTGGAATTTAGGTTAAAAGAGCTTTGTGGATATAAGCTCCGAGGATAACTCACACACCACTTTTTGAGTGTGATGTGAACTATGGAAAGAAAATGTGAATATGCAGGCAGCTTCTACATTTATGTGTTTCGTAGTTGGAATTAGGTTAAAAAGAGCTTTGTGCATCACCTAGATTTTGGATCAAGAGTGAGCTCACCGTCCTTCTCAGCAATGCTACGTGTTCTTGGCTTGTATCAAGATTACCACTTGCTCTGTGTCATGTGCATAACTGACTTATAGAATGGGAGACGGAGCTTTTCCTTTGGATATGCAATATAAGAAGATAGTGCCATAATGGTTAGGATCGTTAAGATTCCTTTTGCTGATATGCCTACTGGTTCGAATTGATAAATTGGTCTGTCCATAACTAAATGTACGGCATGTACCATATAGGGTTTTAGATGATTTTTGAGTGGATGACTCCTAGTTTGGGACTTTGAATCAATATTCAACATTTGGGTTTTCGTAGTAGTTAACCCTACTGAGCACTGGTTCTCAAATCCTTCTGTGGTAAGCTTGTTTTTGTTTTTCCTTCCGCTCTTCGTATCACTCATTTATCCAAAAAAAAAAAAATTGCATGTTTTGTTGCATGTTTTTCCTCTTATGGTTTTGCATGTTTTGTTTTGTTTTCAGCTGTTCATTTTGTCACATAATTTTAAGACCAACTTAAAGATAGACCTAGCTACATAGCACAAATAGGTGAAGAAAAGTTATTTGATTCACAAAGGTTTTCATATTTTGTAACGGGTTCCTAGTTGCTTGTATACCACCATCTCCATCATAAGATAGCCTAGCAATGTTGGGTATCTCCATGGTAAAATCTTGTAGTTGCCAATCATAATTGCCCTTTATTTACCACTTTTTTTATTTGGACATCAAAGATGTGTGCTGAGGACCATAGGAGAAAGGGTAAGAAAAGATTCATACACGAGGCTGGTAGAGTACGAGAATGTTGTAGTTAGTATGACTTTTTTTGACCCAGAAAACCAACTCACCCCTGGAGATCTCTGTCCTACCACTCTAGATGTAAAAATCTTCAGAAGGATGAATTACAAGATCTTAAGACCGTCCTTTAAACATTGCTTGTGGAATATATACAAAATGTTGTAGTTTTTCTGTATTTTCTTGAGCTGACTGATGAATGCACTGAAGTGACTGTCTTAATAATCTTTTGAAGCTCAGTTATTAAAATATAACATTTTACTTGCAGCAAGCCAGTGACCGAGGAAGAGATATTGACAATTGATATAACACCTGGGTGGAAGAAAGGGACAAAGATCACTTTCCCTGAGAAAGGTCATCAGGCATCTCGTGGTGTTGCCCCAGGAGATCTTACTTTTGTGATAGATGAGAGGCCGCATTCACTTTACAAGAGAGATGGGAATGATCTCATAGTCAACCAACGGATAACGTTACTAGAAGCCCTTACAGGGAAGACCCTTAGCTTCACTAGCCTAGACGGAAGGAATCTACAATATCACGTAACAGATATTGTTAAGCCAGGCTACGAGATGGTGATCCCAAATGAAGGTATGCCAATTTCAAGGGAACCCGGGAAGAAAGGAAACCTAAGAGTGAAGTTTAATGTGACGTTCCCTTCGATTCTCACACCAGAACAGAAATCCAGTTTGAAGAGAGTGTTGGCGGGATGATTGAGACTCTTGATTTTTTTTGGGAGGGCAAGACTATCATACAAATAGTAGATGACGCAGGTGATTGCAGATGTAAATAATGTTACATAATCCAATTACTACATAAGCGACAGTTGTGAATATTTAAGGACGAGATTCGGATTCCGAATCCCCCCCACCTTACGTTGTTTCTCTTCAATTCTTTTTTGAAAAGTCTTTGTTGTCCCTCCCCCCCTAATCGTATTTATGAACCACCAATTTGATGTTAACTTCTAACATGGAGGAATTGAAGTTTTATAGCCCGTGTAGCATCTCTTGCAGAGTTTTCGTTTCATCAATTGAAGTCTGACAAATTACTTTAGCATTGCATGCTTGTTTGGATAGCATAGCAGTTCAAAAGCTATTTTTCGACTTCTGAAAATAAAAAAGTCAAAAGTTAATTTGGCAACACAATTTCAGAATGATTTCTGGAAGCAGAAAAGTTAACTTTTTCTGAAGCAAATCCTTTTTGCTTCCGCCTTCTTCAATCGATTTCTGCTTCTCGAGAAGCAGAAATCAGAAATTGTTATGTATCCAAACAGATTCTTTTAGTCACCACTCACCGGATGCAGGGATGGGAATTGAAACTTATACCGATTCAGACTACATATTTCGTGTGTGTTTCTTAACGAAAATGCTTCCCATCTCCCTTTTTGGTCCCCCAAACTTGTCACCCGTCCATGTGGCATGCCCTTATTTGCTCGTGTATAATATGGAGGGCCGTGCAGTTTCGGGTCGGTGGGGTTGTGGGTGAGAATCTGTGGTTTTTAGGGGCTCTGCCCTATTGTTGTCTGTTGAGTGGTGCTAGAAGCCTGTGGCTGGCGGAGTTGCCACTTGCCATGTTTATAAAACTGGGCCCGTTCCTGGGTGGTGGGGCCATCGGGCCCACTGTATACCGTTCTGCAGGTTGACAGAGCACCGTGCCGTGCATATATATATATTAGTTTCTTCCAGAACCGGAAGAAGAAGTAAGAATGGGTGTAGAATCGGATGATATGTCTTCCATTAGAGATCTTAGACATCAACTTGAATCTCGTATAGAAAATCAACGTTCAAACCAGAGAGACCTAATTTCTTCATTACAAACCCTAATTCCTGATATTGTTTCTTCTATTGATCTTTCTCTTAAAGTTGTTTCTACTTTCAATGGTCGCGACTATACCCCTATCCCAGAACAACCTAACCCTAACCCTAATTTCAAAACAAATCTTCAAATTTCTAGAAACCCTTCTTGTATTGAATCAAAAACAAAACCCACACCACCACCTGTAGTTGTTGATCCTTGTGATGATGATGTCGTTGTTGATTCCAGTGGAAGCCCATTGTCGATTGTCAGAGCAATGGTTGCTGTTTGCTTATTGGAAAGGGTACCTTTCACGCCGGTTGACTCGTCAGCTGTTCTGAGAAAGCTGGAGAATGATTCTTGTGCTACATCAGCCGAGAAGTCTGCTTTGCTTGAACTTGGTGGTGAAACTGGTGCTATATTAGCTGTTGAGATGGCTTTGAGATCAATGGCGGATGAAAATGGTGGAGTTGATCTAGAAGAGTTTGTAATTAGTGGGAAATCTAGGGTTATGGTTTTAGGAATTGATAGAAGTAGGCTCGTTAGGGAATTGCCAGAAAGTAATTCAACAAATCAAAATCAACAGGTGATTACAAGTGGAGGTGCAGGTGAAGTTTTTGGGATGCCCAGGCCACAGGATATGTGGCTTGGAGGTGGTGACCCTAGTTTATCAGGTATGTCACCAATTTTCCCTGGAGGTCCAGGGTCTATGAGAGGAATGGGGTTAATGGGAATGCCGAGAATGATGGGCGGTATGGCACCTTTTCACAGACCACCAATGAATCAAAATCCAAATTTGACATCTTTAAAGCCAAGAACAGAGGAAGATGATTTGAAGGATGTCCAGGCAATGTGTGATAAGAAGTCTGTCAGGGAATTGGAGAAGTGTAAGATTGCAGATGATATTTTGGACCTAATCCATCGCCCAACTGCCAAAGAAACGGCTAATGCGGCACAGTTCAAAAGCAAATATGGTTCTCAGGTAAAGATGTATTGTACGGCTTTGACCAAAGAAGACTGCCGACGCCGAGCTGGTTCTTATATTGCATGTGAGAAGGTTCATTTTAGTCGCATAGTTGCTCTACACACTGACATCAGTTTAGGGGATTGCTCCTTTCTGGATACTTGTCGTCACATGAGGACATGCAAGTATGTTCATTATGAGCTCGATTCAAGTCAAGATGTGCCAGACATGATGATGGGGTCTTCACAACCCACCAAAAGTATAAGGCCCCTTCGTCCAGAATATTGCTCAGACACCGAACTTGGTGCATCACAATGGATTAACTGTGATATACGTAACTTTAGAATGGACATTCTTGGGCAGTTTGGAGTTATCATGGCAGATCCACCCTGGGACATTCACATGGAGTTGCCTTATGGAACTATGGCCGATGATGAAATGCGTACTCTTAATGTTCCTGCATTACAGACAGATGGTCTTATTTTTCTTTGGGTCACTGGACGTGCCATGGAGCTAGGACGCGAGTGCTTAGAACTGTGGGGATATAAGTGTGTTGAAGAGATCATCTGGGTGAAGACTAATCAACTTCAAAGAATTATCAGAACGGGGAGAACAGGTCATTGGCTCAATCACAGCAAGGAACATTGCCTTGTTGGAGTGAAGGGGGATCCATTAGTAAACAGAAACATTGACACGGACGTCATTGTTGCTGAAGTTAGAGAGACAAGCCGTAAACCAGATGAGATGTACCCTTTACTGGAAAGAATAAGTCCTAGAACAAGAAAGCTGGAATTATTTGCTCGAATGCACAACACACATCCAGGGTGGATGTCACTTGGTAATCAATTGCCAGGTGTTAGTTTAGTTGACGAAGGGTTGCGAGCAAGGTTCAAAGCCGCGTACCCAGAAGTTGAAGTGCAACCACCATCACCCCCGAGGACTTCTGCGATGGACGTCGATTCAGATGCCGCCCCATTGGAGCCCTATACTTCTGAAGAGAAGTTAATGTCTCACACAGATGTTGAAATGGAGGGGTAGTTTCTTTTTCTTGAAAATGGAGGGCTATTTTTTGTTGTCCCTATTAATGAGTAAAGTTAGTCGTATAATGTTGTCAGGAAAGCATTTGGCCTTTTTGACTTTTTCTTTTGTTATCTGCATGATCTGGAAGCCTAGCAAGTGTGTGTAATATTAGAAGGTTCTCATCATGCAGGGTGCTTTTACATGTGCGACCGCATATCATGTTATGTCTGCAATCCCATTTTCAGGCTGGCTCTGTAAACTGTTGATTTGAGTTATTATTATTATTTATCAGATCGGTTTAATCATCAAAACAAAAAGAAGAAACAGTGCAGTCTGGAAGTTGGATGCTGTTTTTGGCTCTTTGATGGCAATATGCAGGGCAAGAATTTTCTTTTGGATCTAAATTTTTCTTCATGTGTATTTTTTATTTGTTCAGAATGTGTAACTGGGGATGCGTAAGATCAAACAGTTCTGTGACTGTACTTCATTTTTGTTAAGCCTGGCTGATGTTTTATCTGTTTTTTTTTTTTTTTGATACATACAGGAACCCGGACTTCTCCCTTGGGAGGTCGATGGGAATCCATCGTACT
>JAJJMA010099705.1:12185-28171 GCA_023529015.1 Papaver nudicaule
AACTCTAAAACAGTCGGCTCGAAAAATTTGCACGGTCCACACCATAATGCCGTAAAATCCACCACCATCTTCATTAAAATGCCACAACAACAATTTGAGATGGACACAAGAGAGAAATCTACAAGACTAAAGATATCAAGGAAAAAGAAAAAAAAAATTATACCAGTTGATTAGAGCCGTAAGTCTTTCCCAAGAGAGTAATCCATTCATGTTTGGAATGGATTTCTTGAATTCCAGAACCATTATGGTACAATTGACCACCACCATAAGTGTGAGAATGTTGAGCTCCCATTGTTGTATTTTCTACTCAACTGGAAACAAGAAAAGGAGATGAATTTTTTTGCTTCTCTTGGATTGTAAATTTTGTGGGAACTCAAGTATGCACAAGTAGTGTATAAATAACAGAAGCACTACTGATGAAAGGGGTCCATTCATGAAGCATACGATTCCATCTCTCTGGCATACTGTCGACTGATGTAACAGCTGCGTTGATTTGCATTGCTCAAAACGAATTTCCATCGTCCTAAAGGAATTCCATTTGATTTACAAATTAAACAAATGGATAGTGGAGGAGGGTCAAACCCTCATCTTTATGCACAATTTCTGTGGGCTACTTTAGCAGAGAACCATAGTTTACTCAAAATCTTGGCTCTGTCTCGGCCGCCAAACCACTAGTTGGCTATTTCCAGTCACTGTGACTTTAAACTCTGGAATCACCAGAGAAGTGCTTCTGTAACAAGTACACAAGAAGAATAAAAGATGTTAAGATTTGAAACCTTAAGCGTAGTTTCTGTCAAGAATTAGTTCTTTTTTCTTAAAAAGTGGATCACCACTTGCTTTGGGAACTAACAAACAGGAACTGTCCAAGAGGGGTGTGCCCTAGAAGGAAATGTTCTACACCAAAATATTACAGCCACATTTTCCAATAATCATTAAATTCACCCCTCCTCTTTAGTGTAATTAATTGTAATCAATTTCACCACCCATAAGAGGATCCATTACCCACTGATTACGAACTTGGTGAATCAGCCTGAGCATGGCTGGTATAAGCAGTTGAGCCATGACTGTTCGAAGCGTATCCGCCATTACCACCCCTACTGCCCCTACCGCCTCTTGTGTTATAGTTTCTTGGATAATAATTTCCAGGTTGTTCATAATACTGGCCGCGCCCATTCTGGTACCCTCCCCCACCTCCGCCTCTGCTGGGTCGACCTCCGCGGCCATTGGGATAACCACCCCTCCTACCACCATAGCCACCTCCTCTATGGTTCGGGTAAGACTTCCTCTGATTAGTGGTTTCTTCGTTTGACTCTACATCTCTCTGACTCTGCTCCTCTGCTTCAGCATCAAGTTTGATTCGGTCTTGCTGTTGGACTAACGCCACACCTGCAGGGTTCGACATTTCTGACTCTTCCTGCGGAGTAGAAGATATTGCATTTCCACCATGAGTAAAAGGTATTTGGTCAGTGCATAAAAAGTTCAATTTCGAGGGAGAAACAAATCACCTCATGATGCACCTCAACAGGAGAAGACTGATCAGCACCAGTTTCCTGCCCTTGAAAGTTGGTTGTTTCTTCATCCTGCAAGTGAACATGCAACAGAAGGAGAACAATCAAAACATATGAAAAATCAGCAAAAAAATTTATGTTGTTGATAATGTTAATTGTTAATTATACACTTTTGACGCAAAATGTACAAGAAAGATGAGCGCATCACAGAGGGATCATTTTCTGCAGAATTCATACAACGATCACCAATCAATGAAGCATTTGGCTTTGGAGGACTTTTACTGGTCTTGATAATAGTCAGAATAGAGAATGCTAAACTAGCAAAAAAATCTACCACTACAGATTACTGCACATACTTCTTGGAGAACATGATCACGTGACTGACATCATGTTCAGCTTTAAGACCAGCCAAGATAAAATTGAACGAGACACAACCATTCAGATAGTCAAAAGGGAAAGCAATATGAGAGGGGAAGGAAGACAATAGCGCTGCTTGTTTCATCTATAAGATTAAACTCCGTATCTAGACAAGATAAAAATCAGCCTTATCTCTTCTTTTACCTAACAACTTCCGCACCTTTTAATTTGACACGTCACTGCATGCTCAATACAGACATGGCAGGCAGGCAGCCAACATGTTACACACATTGCCTGGCAGGCCGATACTCCCTAATGGACCACATTTTTACAACAGAAATGGTTAATGAAACTGGTGGTATTTGATTATGAAATCAGACACAAGAGTGGAATACAAAATACAGTGGCAGATGCACTTTCCAGAAGAAGCCATGAAGTGGCTGGGTGTAAATTGATAGCTGTCACTAAACCCTTATTTCCAGTTAGACGGCCAAAGCTGGCAGTTAACAACTGAATCTTAATGCCTAGACGAGGGAGGATTCGCTGACATGCTTAAAACAACATTGTGTTGGCAACACAAGGATTACCGGGAAACTAGTATTTTGGAGAATTACAACAAAAAAAAAAACACTCCGAAACATGAATATTCACCATGTTCAGGTCTGAAAATCAACGGCAGCTGCGTTACTCTGTTTACCGTCAAATCCATTCGATGGATGATTTAGTTTCAAATCACATAATTTACTTTTCTGTGCATTTTTTAGATACAAAATGAGAAAGTCCTAGTATCCAAAAACAGGATATTAGTTCATAACCATGCCTGCCCACAAGATATTATCAGCATAATACCATTTTAAACATGTCAACAAAACCTTTTACTCCTCCTCCTCTCTCTCTCTCTCTCTCTACACACAAACACACACAAGTAACTCAAGTTTGCAGCAATGCTTTTACACATCTACTTTACTTGGATTTAAGACTGATATGCGATTGAGTAGATGCAAATAACAAAAAGACGAAATGAAGCTTCCGGGTTACCACCAATTACAAATTGAGAACTAAGCAATCAACTGTAAATAGACATTCAAGCACTGTTTGGATAATAGATGAATGTATAACACAGACAAACATAAGCATTTTATACATACGCAGAATCAAACAACTTTCTAGAATGTGTGCAAGTCTGTAAAACCCATCCATAAATGTTATCCAAGCTTTCTCCTTCAAACCAAGCATTGAACTAAACAAATGACATATATGTGAAAAAAAAACATCCATAAGTGTTTCGACATTTTCCTCCTTTCCATATAGTCATGCAGAAAGAACAGTAAGCCCAACAAGCTTGCAGCAACGGTTAGCACCTAAAACATTAGTTACTGTTTCGGACAAATTAGAATCCGTAACGCATTGTATGCTGGTTCTAAGGAGCACATTAAATAGCCCTTTAAGTGGCATGCAGCAAAAAAAAAAAAAACAGTACGGTTGCAATGTACACTAATCAAGATAGTTATAGGCTTATTCAATCAAGCACATCCCACACTACATCACATTATATCACTTAAGGATTTAGTCCTCTAGAATTGGTTCTTTACAACAATTATTTTCAGGCATTTTGTATTTCCTAAAACCTCAACTAGCCCTAACACAATTTCAAATTTCCCACTTTGAAATGCATATGCAAAGCGATAACCATGTGAAGCAAGGGGTACAAAACCTACATTACAATGCCATCAACATTGAATAACCAAACAAACAGAATAAAGCACGTCCAAACATATCTAGCTTCTTATATAATCACATTACCTAACAACATTAAAGAAACTCAGCTAATAACAAGCACAATCATTAGGAGAGCCCCAAAACAGAACCATAACAAAATCAGAACCCGCAATATCAGAAGACTCACCTGCTGCTGGTAATGCTGAAATGCATTTTCAGACTCGCTGGGGTCGAAGGACTCAACAGGTATCTGGCAAGGAACAAACTTCTCTGCAGCAGCAGCCACTTCAACAGGGGCTTTCATCTCTGGAGCAATAGTATAATAATCAGAAGCCTTAATCTTATTCAATCTCTTTCTCAATCCAGCATCTAAACCAAAAAAAAAACATCTTTAACAAGTTAACATAAAACCCCACACAAAATTCATAGAAAAAAAAAAAACTTAAAATTAGGTCAAGAACATACAAGTAACATCACTTCCAGGTTCAATCGGCTCGTCCGAATTCATAATCCAACGTTTCGCATGTTGGATACAATTATTGAAAGCTTTCTCATGAGAAACACCAGAATGAGTAGGCCGAGAAATGACCAAACTCCCCAGCTCAACAATCGAATCCAAATCCCTCTCAGCAAGTAAATCAGTAGCATCGTCAGTCACATAATCATAAGTTATACAACACCCTCTTTCATGACTTCTCGTTAACATAATAGATGCATAATCGTTTTGAGATTTAGCATCAAATAGAGATGCAAAATATACAAGATCCAATAGTTTCTCAATCCGATGCTCTTCTTCTTCGCTGTTATTAGGGTTTGGTTTCTGAGTCTCCTCAGCTTCTTCCGAAACTCGGTGGTGGTGGTTGGACTGAGCTTGGGAAAAGAGGATTTCCTCTTGAACAGCGGTATGAAGAGGTTGGCGAAGCTTTTCATATTCATCGATTAAAGCAACCACAGCTGTTTTGGAACGAAGAACTTCTTCTTGTTCTTTGTTTAAAGGTTTTCCTTGTGAAACAGCTTCTTCCATTTGAACGATTCGGTTGTGTTTCTTTCTGAGGGCTCTTAGACGTTTGTTCATTAGGTTTAGCACGGGTCCATCTGTACTGTTGCTCATTTCTGTGTCTGCCATTTTGGTTTAAGAAACCAGCCACCAAAGATGAGTTCTTCCGGTGGTGGTGGGGGTGGTGGTGGTGATTTGAGAGGAGAAGAGAAGAGAAGAGAAGAGATATGAAGAAGGGTTTTAGGGATTTTTATTTTCTTGTTTTAGAGGGGGGAGCGGTGGTGGTGGGGGTAGAGGAGAAGTCTCTGGAGAGATACTGGAAATATAATGGATTATGAGTGAGTTGGAAAGTCAGACCAGAAGATATCCTCCAAAGACTTGCATTTCTGAGGTTTTTCTTACACAAAACTTACACTTCATAATCTCGAAGCAGTCGTGCTACAGGGACACCGTTTTTTTACACCATCTTCTTACACCCCTATGTGGCATTAACATCCACCATAGATTCCCACCCACCCAACTCCACCCAAGATATGCAGGCCCCCCTGCTATAAGAATGAGCCAACCATAACATGCCACGTTATGGTGTAAAAATCCAGTGTAGGAAATCCGGTGTTTTTTAAGTGTTTTCGATCTCGAAGGGCCAAGGCCCCTTCCTATGTACAAAGGCATAGTAGAGCATTTACTTGGACAGGCAAAAGACAATGCCACTATGGAAATAAGATTAATTCGAAAGTCTCATTAATTAATCTAATAAATATTTGTTTACATTAGATGATAATTTTGATAAGAATATTATATCAATACTCATTGGTGTCCATTGCGGCGGCGTTGGTCAGTAATGGTGGAAACGATGGTGGTTGTTAGTGGGTGGTGGAGGCGGCAACGTTTAATGGTGGTGAAAGAAGTAGTGCACTGTGGTTTTTGTGGTCGTGGACATTGGTGAGGAATGGTAGATAATATTTTGTGTGTCTTTATGGCACTGGTAACACTATATTTCATCGTTTTTTAGCACGATTGATTAAGATGGGTACCAAATATTCCTCGATGATACCAAATTTTGTAGGAAAAAAATATCATCATGATTGTTGGATCACTCAAATGGTACTCCTACTGTCTGGGTACCCGCCCATAAAGCACATCAAGGACAAATTAGGCTATAAAAAGGGTCGTTGAGATCTCAACACATGTCTGAACCAAACGTTGTCGTTGTATTGGGTCCCTCTCATCCTATTAGCCCCCTAAAATGGTTATAGGCCCTTATGACTCCGTGGTTTCCCATTAAAAACCATATTATATTTAGTTGTATGTGTTTTATTAATTAGTGAGTCGTTAGTTTTTTATAATCAATAATTCATTGATTAATCATCATAAGTGTCTCATTAATTAATCTAATAAAAATTATCAACAGACATTGGTGACGATTGTAGTGGTGTTGGTCAGTAATGATGGAAATTGGTGGTGGTTGTTGGTGGAGTGGTGGAGGCGGTAACCCTTAATGTTGGCGGAAGAAGTAGTGGTGGATGTTGGTGAATAGTGGTGGAAAATATTAATTTTGTGTTCATCGTTTATAACAATTGATAAATATGGGTACCAAATATGCCGCGCTGATACCAAATTATATAGAAAAAAATAATAATCATGACAGTTAAATCACTCAAGTGGCTCATCTGCTATCTTGACTACCCGTCCATATAAATCACAGTTTTTAGTGTAAAATAATATCAATTGCAATACAAAAGAAAATATACAATAACAAAAAAAAATGGAACAAACTAATTGTCACTTTATATTGACGGCGGCTAAATAGGTACTAGCGTACCTATGTCACATTATATTGAAGGCATGCTCATCAGAGTCTTATATAACTATAGGATTAATAAAATAATCTAACACGTTTTTTTCCTAAAACGTAGAAGGTTCTGCAGGATCAAATGGCACAATTGGATTCATGGATCTCGAACAAAAACCTAAGAAAACAATTAAGGAATCGTTTGAAAACCTGAGAAATTATGCTCAATCTTATTTAGTAAGAAACACACCGATAAAGTAGGGTATCATACAACGCATAACATATAAATTGCAATTTCTCTCCAAGATGGCGGCATATTCACCACATTCACGAAAATTGAAGGTTCTGGAGACCAATGGGAGTGCTCATCATATCAATGCAGAACTCATGGGAAATCACAAAATAAAATCAAAGTGTAAAGCATGCAAACGACCGGGGAAATCAACACCAAGTTGACTAACAACCATTTCATCAATATTGCTACGATTCTAACCAACAAATCATATTCAAGAATATGACTAAAAAAACAATCAAATACAGAATGCAAATTCGGATAGAAATAAAGGACAACGCTGGATCGACAACTTTTGTGTCCTCGGGAAAGGTGGCAATGGATTTGCTCCAGTGTAGCATCTCAACGTCGATGGTCATTAACAAGTTTTATCTAATGAAAACTTCAAACATAAACATGATTGTTCACATATACTTTCATAAGGTTATGTATTTGAGGTACTATACAAAGTCTTGCATAGAAAAATTGGTTTCGAGATATGTGTGGCGAATGGTTACAACCAAGGAAGCAAAAACATATTCCCAGTTTCGATGCCATACTATCAAAAAAATATTGGATATGCAGAAGGGATGCTTACGGGGATTTATAATACATTTATATGACTGACAAAAATAATTAGAGCAACATGGAGAAAGAGAAACAACCGACGAAGACTCCGACAACAATTTGGCGCAAGAGAAAACCAATGGCTACTATAATGGAACCATTTAGAGGACAGAGGACTATAACGACGAGTTTTTTTCTAAGTACAATTTTGGTACCACTAAGGTCAAAAATCTATCGCTAACAAATTAACAAAAAAATATTTTTTAATTTCTCTAAAATGAACACTACAAAAGGCACAAAGAATAAGGCGTAGACGATAAACGAAGGTGATTTTTTTTAAAACAATAATTCATCAGCAAGTGTGCAATGTATAACGGCGACACTCAAATTGAAGGTGAGAATAACAAACAAATAATACAAAGGCATATTTTACTTTTAGTGGACAATAATCATCTCGGATTATAATGCATCTACGGATGTGATATGTAATTGGAGAGTGAAATTAATAAGGTTTGTTTAGCGGGTGCGTCATGTGGTTTCAGAAAATTCAAAACATTCGTAGGTGTGTTTAGTGTCCTGTGTAGCAGTTTTTGTGAGAGATTAAAGCTTATTTAAGAATTTTTATGCCTTCGTAAATGTTTCAAAAAAACTTAAATACTTATCAGATCAGTGGAAGCACTACCAACGTCAGAGATAGGTCAATCAAGTGCATCCGCCAAGCATTAAAAATAAAGGTAATTAATCAATCTGGGGTCTAACACTTCAATAAACATGTGGACACAGGAAGGACGAATATTTACAGAGAGAGGAGGAGAAGGAAACATTGTCTGGACATCTAAATCGACATATAAAGAACATAGGGTATGGGAGGATGACAGAGAATGAGATAAAACGATGGAAGAGACGACATTGATGGAAATGGAAGGCAACCTACGACTGCTATTCAGAATAATACTATCAGAATGCTCTTCGAGATAACATCAAGTGTTATGGAGAAATTATGGAAAGTTCATCTAAACCTACAACTTAAGATTGAAACAATATATGGTATTAGGAATGCAACAGATGATCAGGTACTGGATTATGGTCTTTACCTACTGGATAAAAAAACTACAGCAGGGGGATCAGAATTAAGAGAATATTGTACGTTTTTCCAGGGCGAAGGTAAATTGGAACCAATAACTAAATGTAATCAAACAAAATTGAGATATGTAATGCAAAACAAAATAAAACATAAAACTTTCTGTCGGGACAAGTTTACAGGGAAATGAGTATTCTAAAATTTGGGGTGTTACGAAGCGATATGAAAAGGAGGAAAACATAGTTCAAAGAAATAGACGTACAATATTGAATAGTCCCGTGCCGTCTGCGGCACGGGTAAATCCCTTGTACTGGAAATATAATGGATTATGAGTGAGTTGGAAAGTCAGACCATAAGAAATCCTCCTAAGACTTGCATTTCTGAGGTTTTCTTACACAAAACTTACACTTCATAATCTCGAAGGGCCAAGGCCCCTTCCTATGTACAAAGGCATAGTAGAGCATTTACTTGGACTGGCAAAAGACAAATGCCACTATGGAAATAAGATTAATTCGATCAATTTCGCTCGAGAGAGTTAATCTCTCCGACCGTCATCACACTCTCGCTTATAAATAAGAGAATTTTACATCCAAATTTTAAACTCAAATTTTAAACCAAACAATTTCTTCTTTTCTTCAATTTTTTTTTCCTAATTTAGCCTTCATTTGCTCAATATTTTCAATTTAGATTAAGCAAAAGTTGTGTTCGAAGGGCAGAAGCAGTACAAGAAGTTGCAACCAAACTTGATTTTTACTGAAGTGTTACTTGAAGCAGCAACCAACTTGATTTTAATGGAGTTATGCTTGAAAAAGTTGTTGACAAGATATGTGAAGGTCACTAAAAAATAGAGAACTATAAAAAGCAAAGAAATGTGAAGGTTTTGGAAGTTCGTGGCAAATCTTCACCTAAAAAAAGGCAAATGAGAGTTCATGGCAAAGAAACACAAAACAAGGCAAGTCTACTAAAGAGTGTATTGAATGGAGGTTACGCCAAATGAAGGTAACCAGGAGGTCAACGATTGTCCGCGACTTTGTTTGAATTTTAAAAGTTTATGCTGTGTTAAAAAAATGATGCAGTTATTGTAAATAAAATTAATTTTTTTAAATTAAAGTCTTTAAAATATCCAATGGTTTGGAAAAACTGTTGTTAATATCCAATGGTTTGAAAAAAATAGTCGTTGGGTTTTTCATCTATAAAAGAAACTCATCCTTCACAAACCAAAACTCATTCCAATCAATTTCCTCTACATTGCAGTGTCTGGTTCATCATCTACTCCCCCAACTCGATCAATCGAGGAAATAATACGTTTACTAAAATCGAAACCATAGAAACAACAATCTTTTACCGTGTCTAATCCTTCATCATCTAATACCTCAACTGATTTTACTCTTGAAGAAGAATTGTGTCTTTGCAGAAACTATGTGGTATGCTATCCAAATAGGGGAGAAGAACGACGATCTAAGCATAGTAAGGTAAGTATCAGTTTTTGGGATAAAATTATTCGGAACTTTGTAGCTAAAACCGATAACCCAAATAATCGTGGTATTTGTCAGTTGTTTAATCGTTTTGAAACGATAAAGAAAGAAGTTTAAAGATTTATTTCCTTGTATCATATTGTAGAATATCGTCATAAGAGTGAAACAGACGATGAACTTGTATAGAGAACCCTAAAGGAATATCAAATTTAGAAAGGATCAAACTATGCTTACGTTGTTCATTACAACATACTTCAAGATTTTCTTCAAAAGCGTTGGTTATTAAAAGGATTAATGAGTTGTAAGGGCTCAATTATGTTATGTATATGATTATAATTAGGTTGTATTTAAGAAATATTAGTTGGAGCAGGAAAACCATATGTACTTTTATTCAAAATTAAATAAGGACGTATGTTTCTCTAAGGGAGTACATGTGTGTGATCACCTTGATGTGGTTAGAGGCGTAGGAATACCGAGGGGAAGCTTTGTGACTGATAGTCGTATTAGGATCATATTGTTTTAACCAACTAGTCCAAAGTTTGAGAGTAGGTGTGTTGGCGGTTTAATTCTTAAGGGTATTCAAACTGGACTAGGTCTCGGGGTTTTCTACGAGTTTGTAGTTTCCTCGTTAACAAAATTTGTGTGTGTACTTTACTTTATTTCCCATTATATTTGATTCGTCAATTATAATTAAAGTATTGTACTTGTATGTTGACGTAGTCTTTCGGTATCTTGTATTGATTCCCGTTGTGTGATTCAATTAGTTACGAAAGAGATCTTGTTCTTGAGTTCTTGATTACAGGAACCGTTCAAGGTTTGACTTATAGGTTGCCTAAATAAAAGATTGGTGGTGTACTCGGTACCCTCGTCTTTTCAACTACCGATGAGCTTCATGATGCCAAATCGAGGCTTGAGAACTTTAGAAATTTGAGAGATCTTTGTGACAAGTCTCAAGTTGATCTTAAGAGGCATGAAGTGCTAAAGGATAAAGCGTGTCACCAGCATTGTCGTAGGCTCTTTAGGCATATGCGCGTGCAACCTGCAGATTATTGGACTGATGGGGAAGAGAACACATATCGGGAATTCGAGGGTGATGCCAAATAATTAGTCCCAACTGCTGATCTGTACGAATATATCTAGAGTCAACTAGGTCCAGAAGAGGTTGATGATAAAGACGATGAGGATGAAGGTGATTTTGAGGGAAATTGTGGGATGGTTCGGATAGTAATGTGGGTGTGATCGAGGAAGACATCGAAGGTGGCGGTGGACAACATGATATTGAAGACCAAAATGCCGAAAAGGAAAATTTGGAATAACAGGAGCCAGCAGCGGTACCAGCGGTACCGTTTCAAAGGATAAGGTTGTTGTTGAAGATATTGTTGATCCTAGACTTGCTAGTACGAGTGGTACCTCAGCCTAAGCTGTTCCACATTCGGGACTTCTTTTGAGCCAATCGAGCAATCCCTCGAGCATATTATTGTTGCAGATTCCGAAGATACTGAGAAACTAGCTTGATGGCATGAAATCTTTTTTGGCTTTGGCGGATATTCCATAGTTTTTGTAATGGGTGTTCCAAGTGTCACTTATTGCCTTCGGTGCTCCTCTGTACTTTGACTTCCTGTAATGATTTTTTTTTTTTTTTTTGCTCGATCTGCATTTATTTCAATTCCTAATTCGAGTAGGATCTGTAATGAACTTAAGATTATAAAACTATTTTAAGTTTAAGCATGAAAGGAAGATAAAGACGAAGAAAAACTCTAAACCCAAAAGAAGAATTTTTCAAAAATAAAAAAAACCTATAAATAACAGTCTGACCGAAGCCATTTAATCAAGCTATGGTTCTAGTGTCAAACTGTAAATGTGTAAAATCTGTTTTAAGATTAAACACATCTCAGTCATTCGATCATTTCTAATAACATGAGTTATGTACACCGAATCGAGTAGTCTATTCGATGAATTAAGCTAAGCATGAGACAAGATTAATACGTAAGTGCTAGACCTTGTATACATTAAGATTGATGTACAAATTCTCTAAAACGTGCTAGACCAGAGGTAATTATAACTTAAAGACGTGCTAGTTATCTCTCGTAAAACCCTCGAGGCTTACAAAAAATCCATCCACTGTTACTGAGTTCAAGATCGCTTTAGATAGGCAAATGACAAAATGGGTTACATTTAATAAGATAAATTGTACGAGCGAGTGTCGTCGTGGCTGTCAGTCTTTGTCGAGTAAGTCGGTTTCTCCATCGAAGTGTAGCTGGGTATCGAGGAGTATGATCCGAGTCTCGGGTATGAACTTCCTCTTCGATGGATATCCTACCAGTGCTCGATCCATCCTTCGATGTTATCCTGATCTTCGAGCCAGGCCTTCTCTTTGATGGGTTTTTAGTGGTCGCAAGATCCTACGCACTTGAATCTAAAGTTAGATTTATATTAAGCAACAAAGCCTCATTGATTCACTATAAATAAAGAGGACTATGCAATGATACAACTCAATAATTACACATTCGTGTAGCATTAGATTGCATAGTCGTCCTCCTAACTGTTTTATCGGTTCGACTATAAAGACTTCACTTTGGGGATTTGTGAAGCAAAATTTCTAAACCTATCTTAATCGGTATGTTCTTGTTGATTGGTCGTCTTCCTTGCTCACGAACGAGTTGAGGGACGTAAATAGAACCACTCGGGATAAAATAATTTCGCTTAGGCGTTGTGTGCTTGTAAGTCCTAAGGAGATTCTACAAGGGAATCACTCAAGTCTTCTTGATTTACCTTGTTGGTAATAACTTTGGAATAAGTTCTCTTAATCTGAACTATTGAGCTAGGGTTTTATTCCCTGAGCAGCTGAGCTCTATAAATTCCATTCACTAAATTTAAATTTCCAAAAGAGGAATCTTGGTTTCATAATCCCTGTTGGAGGATGGGTTTGGTGTTAAAGTCTTCACTGCGGCTGAAGCAACTTCTAGTAATAGTTCATGACGATACCTTTGGTGACCACTAGAGGAATCAAGTGCTTAGGATCTTGCGAGGTCCAAGAGACGTAAGGAATGCGACTGTAGTTGAATCGTTTAGAGGGCAAGTTCGGTCTCAACTACATCCCAGTCTGAACTATGATAGTAGGCTAGTGTTTATAGCGTCTTTAATACAGTGTGGTGCTCAAAACTGGACTAGGTCCCGTTTTTTTTTTTTTGCTAGATTGCAGTTTCCTCGTTAACAAAAGCTTTGGTGTCTTGCATTACTTTATGTCCGCATTATATTGTTCATCATTATAATAAAAGTTTTTTTTTTTTTTGAATATGAAAGGTTATATTAAAGGTTGGACCGAAGCCCACTACCTACAAGCCCAGGTATCTAGGCAAAGAAATAAAGAAAAATCCCTCCGCCCCGATGCAGACAAGTTTCGATCTCAGGTCGTTGGTATCACCACCCAACGACTTTACTACTGTACTACAGTGACATCTTCATTAAAGTATTACAAGTGGTGGTGATATCAGTATAGATTGAATTCCTCGCGAGTTCAGAATTTATAGTAAAAACCATGACAAGACTTGTCTTGATTAGATTTTGTTTCATGTTCGTGAACGACCGAGTTTTAACTTGTGGGAATTCGGGTTTTGGAAAAGAGATCTATCTAGTTGACCTTGTGACACAATCCACGTGATTGTACAAGGGTTGATTGTCTATCAGGTTCATGAACGAAAGTTGGTGGTGTACCTTGGTATCCCCTCTTTTTCAATTGGTATCAGAGCTTGGCAAACACTGTGAGTGTAGAAAATGCCCTCGCCCAGGGAAAGCATCTCAAAGGCGAGGTTGTATAGATAAGAAATACCAGAGATGTATGGAATCACCTAAGGACACTACCGGCGATCAAGCTATAAGAGAAAGAGCAGCATCAGCGACACCACAGAAACTAGAGAAGAGCGGGTCATATCTCAACGAGTGTGGATCTGTTAGTATGAGTAGTTGAGAAGTGGTTGGGAATTTATGAGTGAGCAGAACAGATATATTGTCAGAGTTGACTCGCTGACTCAGTGGATTCCGCGTCAGCAATCTTTATCCAGATAAAGGTAGACTTGCTGAAGTATTGAAGAGGAAATTGAGTTCGCCGAAGATCCACTTGGGCGAGTGAATACAAGATAGTGTCAGGGTGTAAAATTGTTTGTAATAGTTGTATCCCATTGCAATATTCTCCTAAGGCGAGTAACCCCCTCTGTGAGGGGGGTTGAGTTATTTTTGTCTGGTTTAGAGAGAGGAAAAGAGGAATCAATCTTCTTGCTCTGTCTAGCCCAGTGCTAAGTAAGTTGTGACTTAGAGTTTCACAGTGAGTGATTATGTTAAGGTGAGTGATATAATCAAGCTTATTTTAGTAAATTCCCTTATACGTAAGCCTCGTTAAAGAGGACGAACCAAGTAAACTCGTTGTCATGTATCTCTAACCCTTATCTCTTTTACTGTTTTGATATTGTATGTTGAAAACTTGATGTATGTGTTTGTATGAATGGGTGTACTGTCTAAGATCTACTAATGGGATTTTAGACAGTTACATTTTGGCACTAGAAGATGTTTGAACTCATTTTTTTCATCATGATTTGCTAAGATCATCATATATCTTGCATTGTTAACATGTTTAGTCGTTAAAATTTCATCTTTATTGTTTGTTTTTTGAGAAACAGTGTTATTTATGGTAGGATTTTAGTCATCTGCGAAGTGTTGTGCTCATCATCTTGTTTACTGTCATGCTATCTCGCAGATCTCATCACATATTTCATTTGTATAACA
This sequence comes from Papaver nudicaule, assembly GCA_023529015.1. Taxonomy (NCBI): domain Eukaryota; kingdom Viridiplantae; phylum Streptophyta; class Magnoliopsida; order Ranunculales; family Papaveraceae; genus Papaver; species Papaver nudicaule. The sequence goes on from JAJJMA010099705.1 coordinate 26,732, forward strand.
TGAGTTAGATTATCTTCTTCATTGTCTGCTTTTGTGAAAAAGTGCTATTTTTTGTATGTTCTAAGCCATAGCGTACTTATAATTGCATGTCTCTGAGAAAAGATGCTACTTTTAGTGTGTTTTGAGCTACAGGGTGCCTATCTTGTTTGTCCTTGTGTAAGGGTCGCTGTCATCTTTTATGTTATGAATATGGTTATTCTTGGTATGATTTAGTTTCAGCAGTGCTAGTATTTTCCAAGATTTCCACTTTTAGGTATATCTCAAGTTTAGGTTATCGCCTTAGGTCTTTTTTCCAGCGAAATCTTGTTGTTTGTGGTAGAGCTGTTACTATAAATAACTTTTATGTATTGATGGTATGTTTATTGATTCTCGTGCTCCTAGTAATAACAGTCTCTAGGTTATAGTTATGTAATACTGGTCTTCCATGATGTTTATGACGAGTAGAGACTATGATAACCTGGGTAGTGTGTTATGATTTTGTTAACATTAGTTTTGAGATAATGAAAATGTTCTTCAAGCTTTCCAATAGGTCACCGTCGTACGCTTTTAGATCGAAAATCTTTTGGTTATTCATATGTTTTGGTGTTTGTGTTTCTTAAAATTTTAGATAAAATTACCACTTTAGCCCTTACTACCATGATTAGGTCATCTTCTGTGCATAGTACAGTGGCGGATCTAGATAAGGTTACAATGAAGGATATCACTCATCTCGAGGAAGCATAGGCAACTTTTAAAGCAAGCAATTTTGTACAAAGGATTGGTAAAGGGATAGACACAGGCGTTGTCGGCGAAACTACTAATGACATTGCTGCAACTCGGAAACCTGTCGGCGAACCTACTAATGCAGCGGGAGCAGTTCAAAATGCTGACGACGAGGTGTCTAATACAGTAGGTGAACTTCCAAATGCTCTTGGTAATACTACTAGCACAGTGGGTATAGTTCCAGCAGCGGTCGACGACCCAGTAACTGCAGTTGGTGCAACTCCGAATGTTAATGGCAACAGTACAGCAGCAGCGCCCGGAGTAACTCCAACCCGACCTATAGTAGTAGGAGATAACACAGTATCTACTAGTGTTACAGATACCATATTACAAAAGCTCCTTGAAGCCAGTACTAGACAAGCAACTCAGATCCAGTTACAGATGCAGTTGCAGAAGGAGACCGTCTTACAAAGTCACAAAGAACTATTGGCAGAGAATAGGAAAATTATGCAAAACCATAGTAGGAGTCATGCATCTCACTCGCGCACTCATAATTCAGAGAAAAGTATGACCAGGGTGATAGAGGTTTCTGGGTCGTCGGCGAAAAACGGTGAAGGGAGTAAGAAAAGTGAGACATCTAAGAAAAATGAAGATGGTTTTTACGATTCAGGAAAGTTGGACGGATTGAATGAAAATGTCAAAAAGGAAATTCGGCGATTAAAAAGCCAATTGGCAGCG
>JAJJMA010099710.1:0-28947 GCA_023529015.1 Papaver nudicaule
GCGCCATATGCATACTTGTAAAAGATTATTTACGTATATATGTACGTATATTTTAAGGTGGCTTTGTTATCGATTGAAGCCAAATTGGCGGTGCCATGGCTATGGCGCCGCACGCATGCATGCATTTTTGTCGTATATGTATTCTACTAAGCACTCACGCCTAGGCATTTATATTTTTAGAAAATACGAGTAGCGATGACTTACTTGGATCTGTTTGTGTGTTGCAGAGAAAGCGCGGCGGTGGCGTCATTCCTGCACCCTTTGTTACTGCTGCACCTAGTCCTGAGGACAAATTCTTTGATGCGTACAAGTATATTGGCAAGAGGACTACTCCGTTTACTAGTCGGGACAATCCAGGGGCTCGTTTTGCTCCGAAGTATAATAGCAGGGTCAGGTCTCCGTCTCCCGTCGTCGCGCCTGGTGAGATCATTAGGTTCTCCTTAGAACGAGGCGACTATGAAGCTTCCTCCGTTGACTTCCGCGGTCCGAGAGCTCCTTTGGATCAGTGGATCCCTTGGTTGGAATCCATGTTGAACGACAAGAAGGTGTATGATATTTTAGAAGACGTCGGGATTGCTCATGCATTGAAAGCGTCTGGGAAGTTGAGGGTGCATGCAGATATCGATGGTGTTGTTGTGTTCGCCTCTCGCTGGTGTGGGTCTACGAATACCGCCGTTACCGGCTTCAGAGAGGTTACCATTTCCTTGGAGGCGGTGTCGTCCTTGTATCATCTTCTGGTACTCGGGAGCCTCCCGCGGGACCAACCGGGGGTCCTTCGCGACGTTTTGATTGATGAAATAAAGGCGAAGATTAGTCAACTTCATTTACCCAATGCTTCCGTCGACGAGAATTACACAAGGTGGATTCGTCACTGGTATTCATCTGGAGGTAGGGCCGACGCTCTTAGCAACACCGAGATCATAGCTGCATTCCTCACGCTCTGGTTGTCGCAAGATATATTCGAGGACGATCCTATCGGGACACTGAAGCCTTCCGTTGTTTCCTACGCGGTTTGGCTGGCGCGAGGAATGCCTTTACCAATTGGGAGTATGTTCCTTGGGTCCCAGTATGCACATCTAAGTGCTTTGGCTGGGAATATGTCTAGTTCTTCCACGGGTCGTATTTCGTCGTTCGTCAATCTCCCTTTTCTCCAGGCTTTTTTGTGGGAACACTATGTGCCTTACGCTCCGCAAGGGGGTCTTCCTTTGGATTCATCGGAGCACGCCAGGATTATGTGGTGGAGCGACAAGCGTCCCAAGGACTCATCAAGGTTGATAGATTTTCTGGACAGAGATGAATGTGTTTGCTTTCGTCCGTGGTGCAAGGTCTACGACGATAGAGTCTTTCAATTCGAAATCGCGGCTGAGGGCGACGAAGTCGTTTTGCACTCCGGGTCTCGGGGTCTCGATAACTTCGATCACTACGGGCAACAGGTGTTCATGTGTAGCAGCGTTTCCGGCTTCATCTTTGGCTTCTATCAAGGAAGACTGGTGAGGCAGACGTATAACATTGATAGAGCAGCTCGGTTTATGGGATTTGATCAGGACGTGCCCTTCGGCCGTTCCCTCGCTCCACCCGGGGACGACTTGCGTGCATATTTAGATCCTACCCAGGATCCGGGGAGGAAAGTTGTCTTCTTGGCGGCAGGTAGGTTAGCGAAGGTCACTCCGGAATACAACCTATTCTGGGATTATACATTGACGGTTCTGGGCAATTTTGTGAAGAAGTTGAATGAAAGCGACATGCCTACTTTCACTTTAACACCTCAGGTAGTTCTCTTTCTGAATGCTCATGTATATGCTTTGCTTGTCCTGCTTAGGTTAACAAGATTACTTTCCCTGATAACAGATGGCGCCTCCTCCGCTGATTCAACCTAAGAAGAAGATTAAATGCAACAGGATGGAGTTACCTGAAGGTTGTTCCATTGCTCCTCCCCTTGTGGCTAGTTCGTGTTTCTTTCCGTCTCGAGTAAGTAGTTTTCACCTCGGGGCGTCCTCTTGTCTCGTACAGGTACATATCTACCCTTCCTCGGTTGATCCTCTTGTTGTTTCTGTAGGGCTCGGCACCGGAGGGGTGTGATGGACTCACGGAGTCCCCAGTTGTTGACGTGGGGGTAACGAAGGGGGTAGATGAGATTGATGCGAGCCTTGAGACGAGGGAGGAGGTAGACGAGCCGATTGGTGCGAGTCTTGAGGCTTCTTCTTCTCTTCTTATCGATGCTCATGACCGCCCACTCATCCAGGTGAGCTTGTTGGAGTTTGTTGGTCTTTTCTCTTTCAGGTCCACTTTCGCGTTACCAATATCACTTAACTATAATCCCGTCTCTACAGGAACAGGGGGACGAGGGTCGTGTTGATGCTATCTCGGAGAATGTGAAAACGTTGGAGAGTGGGGATGACTTGAAAGGTGACACGACTTCTTCTGAAGCTCTCGATGAACGGACGTCAGAAGATGACGTGGATACCAATCTCCCCCAAGTTACTGACGAGGTCATTTCTGGCGACGCGGATGCAACTGATGGTGGTACGGACGTGGTGTCTCCCTATCCTGGTGCTGGGGTCGCTTTTCTTTCGTCTGTTAGTCGAGTTCAACCCGGGTACGTCTTGGTGGGGAACTTCCCAGTAGTGAGTAAGTACCAGGCGCTGTACACCCATATTTGGAGGAAGTTCGGCCATATTGCCCATGAGAGGGAGCAGAGCTTGCTCTCCGAGTCGCTAGTTGGCGTCCTGTTGTCGAGGGTGACCGAGATGACTATTCAATCCATTGACTCCGCAGACCCGCTTGACGTCCAAGATTGGGAGGATTCTATAGTTGCAGCTGAGTCCAAGGGTTTCAACGTGGCTTGGCTGCGGGATAGGTTCGAAAGGGCTAAGGCTCAGGGGTCCCTGGAGATCCTCCAGGAGAAAGAGAAGAAGGTAGCAGAGTTAAAGGCTGAGTTGCAGAAAGAGGAAGAGGAGCTGGAACGGTTAAGGCTATCTTGCAAAGGTGGACCTAGTGGGGTCTTGAGTGATATTCTCGACTAGGTGCTTTTCTTATATATAGGGGTTTTTTTTTTTTTTTTTTTCATTTTTTTAGTTTTCGAATGTTGAGTGGAATTTAGGTATTTTCTATTGATTGGATTGGGTTATGTCTTCTAAGGGATATTGAAATAAAATGCTTTTCTTAATTAACTCTGCTGAAATGGAAATCCTATCTACTGCACGCTAAGACGCGCTGCTTTGGAGGAATGAAAATACAATAAGTGGGGGGTCTTGTCGTCCTCCCCTAGGGTTTTGGTGAAGACCTTGCTAGACCGGATTCGATCCTATAGCTGATATGGTATGGGTTGAACCACGATTAGGAAAGAGTTCCTTCACTCTTCTGTCGAACCTTTCCATATATGTGACTGCGTCTTCCCCCATCTCTTGTTTGAGGTTGAACAGTTCCACGTATTCTCCGAAGTCTGGAATGGTCTCTAGGACCTCAGATGGTATGTTACAGGGGATGGGCTTGTCCTCTCCTCGGATCTCGTCGTTGCGTAGCTTGCCACGTACAACTCCAGATTCCTGAAGAGCTTTGATGAAGATTCTAATAGCCGTGCCGATGTCTATTGTGGGTTTTCCTGGGTTTTCCCCTCGAGTAGTTTTCCTCGCGGTGAGTCCCCAGTGACTCGGTGAATGTGGATTATCATATACGAGAGAGGTGGTCGAAGTACCTTCTTGGTTGAGGAGGTTCTCATCGGCCTTCGTGGACTTTGTGGGTGTGGTTATTGTCTCGCCCTCCTGCACAAACCGCTTCATGAATTCCAGGGGAAGTACTCCCTGGTTGTTGTAGATCCATGGGCGTCCCAGTACCATGTCGCTTTCGACTTCTCCCTTAACGATGTGGAACTCCGCTATGGTTGGAATCGTGGCGATTTCGACGGGAAGATCAATCCACCCGTAAGTTCGTACTTCGGCTCCGTCAGGTCCTTTGATGATGGTCGGGGTGCGGACAGCTTGGCTCCGTGGGATGTTGGCGGCTCTGAGAGTCTTAACTGAGATGATGTTCACTGGGGATCCTGGATCGATGAGCGTCTTCGGGAATTCAGCATCGGACACGCGGGTGGTTGTGAGGAGTCCCCAGTCTTGCATTCCTGTTTGTGGCTCCTGCTTGGACACCGTCCGGCCGTTGACTTCTTTGAAAGGTAAGCGTCTCCCTGCTACCACCACGTTGAGCGCTGCGAATATGTCTTTCCGCTGTGGTTTCGAGAGACAGAGGGTCTCACATAGCTGGTACATTATCTCCTCCACTCTCTCATTCACCGGTTGTTCTGGTAACATGAATGCTCGAACAGGTAGAGGATTTTGATATACTCCTTCGTTCCCTAGGTGTAGTTCTCCGGACTCCACCTTGGCTTGGAAAATCCGCTTAAGGGTGAAGCAGTCCCTGGTAGAGTGAGTAGTAACTTGGTGGTAACGACAATACCTTGGGCTTGCGGCCTCTTCAGCTGTAGGAGGGCGTTGAGGTGTAGGGAGTGCGATTACCCCGTCCTGGATCCAAGTGTCTAACAGCTCTAGTACCTCCTCCATGGGGAACGAGTAGTTTGGCACTTCTGATCTGGCTTTCAGCCTCCGCATCTCCGGTTGTTGTTGTTGCCCTCTTGGTTCATGTTCTTGTTTGGGGTTTCCGGAGTTGAATTAGCGCGTTTTGGATGCGTTACCTCTGTGGCGCTTCCTTTTCTCTTCCCTCCTTCGCTGACGGCGCCCATGGATGGTAAGTTGTTGTTATACTGTTTGTTAATCAGTCTCCTGTCGCCACGAGTGGCACGAGTCTCCTCGCTCCTGAGGGGTTTAGCTCTTTCCAGCAGAGCGGGCGCAGTGGTGGCAGACCTCTTCGCGGCTTCATGGAGTTCGGAGAAGGTTTGGAAGCGGAGGTTCTCCAAGAGGGCCCGGTAAACAGGGATCATCCCGTTGATGCAAAGTTCCACTAACTGTTGTTCTGTGACATTCGGATCGTGGCAATCAAGGGCTTGAATTCTGAATCTCTTGACGTAGTCGTTTGGGTGTTCGCTAGGCCTCTGGAACATCCTGCCGAGGTCGGATATCGTTATATGTTCAGACACGAAGAAGTACTTGCGGTAGAATGCGCTCACCATCTCGCCCCAGGTCCCAATGCTATTCGGAGCAAGATTGTTGTACCAGGTGTACGCTCTCCCAGTAAGAGACTTCGAGAATTCTTTGAGCCTCAAGACATGGTTGTACTCGTGTTCCCCTAGAGACTCCAGGAATCGTGAGATGTGTTCGCGTGCATTCCCCGTCCCGTCATACAAGGAGAACATAGGCGACATGTAACCCTTGGGGAGGGCAATCCTCTGGACTTCGTGCGGGTACGGTGGCTGGTGCTGGTGGATGGGTGACATCACATCTCTTTCCCGGTTTCGTAGCAGCCTTTCCAAGTCGTCTGCCGTGACATAACGTGACGGTTGTTCTCCTCTCCGTCGAGGATCTTCGGGGAGAGAAGGCGCTTCGTCATCCCGGATGTGGATAACCGTCGAGCGAGCACCTGTGGTAGCGGCTTCAGGGGTCTCCTTGGCTGGTGAATTTGACAGCTTCGAGGTTAAGGTCTTGAGACAATCCAGGATTCCTTTCTGAGTGTCGAACATCTTGACTTGACTTTCTGCGAGGGCGTCTTGTCGTCTGGCTAATTCCTCCATGGTTAGTGCTCCTGATACTCCCTTTCCCTTTTCAGTGGTAGTGTTGACTTTGGTTGTGGAAGGAGGGTTCTTGCTAGAGGTGTGATTCGAAGCACCAGAAGTAATTGGGGTGATGGGGATAGCCGAGATGGTAGGTGTTGAAGAGGGATTATCTGGGGTAGCAGGTACGTTGGGCGCATTGCTGGATGCAGGTGGGTTGGTAGGCGTTGCGTTGGAGGCTACAGCACCGTCCGTTGAAGAGTTGGGGTTTTTGGTATCTGATCCCGACCTAAGTTCAACCATCTTTGAGCAAGTTTCTCTGGAACCGAGAGAATGATCTCCCACTGTGGTCGCCAACTGTTTTTACCTGGAAAAACAAGTGTACCGTCTTTGGGTACTTTCGTAGTGCTCGGAGATCAAAGTCGAACAAGACAAGCCTAAACCAAGGATGGCCGTTGCCGTCTTGCTTCGGTCACAGAGAGGATAGAGGTTGGTCTAGGGAGGGAAACAGCGAAGAAACTTGAGATCAGGTTGAGGATGTGTTTTGGGTGTAAGAGTTCAAGATTTCCGTCGTGAAGTCGACTGGAAATCTCCAAGGCTAGAACGTATCTTGATTTTCATGTGTTTTCTCTGAGGCTCTTGGTTGTTTTTGTGTGTTCTGAACGTTTCTGATGTTCTGCCTTGGAAAATAGAGGAAGCCTCTATTTATAGTTTGAACTCACCCTGATCTCTCGACAGAGAAGGTGGAAGTCGTGGAAGAGTGGAGGAGTGGAGGACATGCATTGGGTTCCATAACTGCATGAGTAATGTGGAACATGCCCACTCGCGCCATCTTCTCGTAACTGCCCACTATCTCCATCAGTTTCTTTCAACTGCCGTAGACCGCCAGACCAATACCCCTAAAGTTATCCCCCCATGTGATGTTTTGATATCTTTAGTGAGTGATACGCGGACATTGCGTAGTTGAGTTGAGTAGAGTAGGGTTGTACGACTGATTGTCGTGACCAACATGATGTAGTGTCTCCTGGACACAAGTATAGGAGTGGCCTTGGTCTTTGGCCAAGGCCATAAGTGCTTGATGGCGCTTTGGCGCTAGTTAAGGTGGCGCCACGGCCTTGGTCTTTGGCCAAGGCCAAATTAAAAATGCGTCTTTGGCGCTAGTGATGGTGGCGCCATGGCTCATGGCGCTACGGCCTTGGCCAAACTAGTTTATGACGCGTCTCTGGCGCGAGTTATGGTGGCGCCATGACTCATGGCGCCACGGCCTTGGCCTTTGGCCAAGGCCATCTTGTTGTGGCGCCATGGATTATGGCGCCACGGCCTTGCCCTTTGGCCGAGGCTTATCTTGTTGTGGCGCCATGGATTATGGCGCCACGGCCTTGGCCTATGACCAAGGCCAGCCTGTTTGCGGCCATGTTCTTTGTAGGCTTGTGGCGTTTACGCCATGGCCTTGGCTTCTTGGCCAATGCTGATTTTTGTGAATCCATGGTGGTTCATGGCTTGTGGTGCCATGCTATGTGGCATTTATGGTTTCGGCGTCTGGCCAAGGTCGACTTTGGGGCAGCCTGTGCCTTAGTCGCGGTGCGAGTGCCTATGCTACAACACACCTGAGGTCATGGCGTGTTTATCCATGGTATGCTAGACCTTCCTGAACTTGGGATTAGGTCTGCTTAGGCCTATTTAGGCTGGTGTATGCTTCTCAGAGAGCTCTGGACCGGCCTGGAGCTTCAATATTCCTGAGGTTTGCACCGAGACTCGTATGTTGAGTCGTTTTTAAGAGGAAATCCATGAGGATACGTCTCTGTTGATTCTTCATCGTGTACCATCAAGCGAGGTCTGGCTCTGAGCTGATCGATGGGTTTAATATGTTGGTGAGATCATTAGTATTGCTCTATGATATTACCCTCCCCACCGGAGTTATAAGAGAGAGCTCATAGAGAGTTTGTTCGGCTCATGGAATGAGTTGCATTCTGAGCTATAGAGGTGAGCCTGAATAGGCGACTGCCTTTAATAAGACATATTTTCGAGATTGTTTTTGACAATTTTGTCCCTCTCTCATTTTTCACCATCTACAGCGAGATATGGCGGCTTGGGTAGGATCAGATCCCATAATGTGTATGGCATTCCCCGCTACACTCAAAGATGAAGCCTTAGCTTGGTTTGATGGGTTGCAAGAAGGAAAAAATTAAATCTTTTGAGAAATTAGAAGGCAAATTCTTGCGTGCTTTTATTCAGAACAACAGAAGTCGGCCCGGCGTAGAAAGACTATTCAACATCAAGAGAAGGCCATCGGAGACTTACAAAAATTTTATCCAAAGATGGAGGAAGGCGAGTAGTGAAGTGGGATCAAAGGTATCAGAAAAGGATAAGATAAGGTCATTTCTTAGCGCCATGGAGACGACAGACCTATTGTATCAAAAATTATTCTGGGAAATACCGAAGGATGTGCAGACCTTGAGGGCAATACAAGATGAATGGATAAATTATGAAGAAATCCGAGAAGAGGAGCTTCGCCTAAAGAAAGAGAGAGCAAAACAAATTCACTCGATCAATAGTTTCTCGCCGGAGGATCAGGAAGAAATTAAAAAAGAATGGCTGAAGGCAGAACAGCGAAAGTTGACACAGAATCCCTCTTCGGCGATGGTAGTACCTGAGGCAGTAAAACAGCAACAGCAAGTTACCGCCGAGCAGCACTGGAATTCGCAGAAGCGAGAAAATTATGACGGGCGAGATAAGCAAGATACCAGAGGAGGAAACTATGGTCGAGGAGGAAGAGATAATCGGCGAAACGGGAATGGAGATAGAAGATATAATGGGGATAACAAAAAAATTGACAGAGGCAATCAACAGCCGTTCCAAGATGCTACCTTACCAAAGTTGTGTGTATCCTACACTGATGCATTTGGACAAATTGAGAGTTCAAATTACAGAGACGACATTCGCTATCCTTACAATAGAGGAAACCCCCGAGCTCCACCAACCAATACCAATTCCTTTTGTCAATTCCATCAATTTCATGGTCATACAACTGAGAACTGCACCGGCGTACAACAAGAGGTCCATAGATTCATCCGCTTGAGGAAATTTCAGGAATTTCTAGCACTGCCACCACCGCCTCCTGTCATGGTCCAGCCAATTCAAGTTATCCCAGCTCAAACTCCGAATGTGTACGAGGTAAAGGTTGAGCGAGACTTATTAGAATTGGATTGCTTTTCCATTGTGCATTCAAAGATCACCAGGGACGAGTTTCATGATAATGTTTTATCTCGGGTGCATAAGCGAGATAGAATGGGAAATGAGATTTGTAGTGTCGCCGCTAAGCAGGAACCATTACAAGATTGGATGAAGGCTTGTGTAGGCTTCTCCGCTGAAGAGATACCTCCAGAAGGAAGAAATCATAACAATCCCCTGGTCCTCACCATTCAAATGGGAAAATTCAAATTGCCTAAGGTACTTATTGATCCAGGCAGTTCAGTGGATATTCTTTTCAACACTGCTTTCGAGGCGATGAGGGCGAAGGATGATAAAATCCCCTCGCCGACAGTTTCCTCATATAACATTTGTGGATTTAATGGCATTGCTTCTAAGCCCAAAGGCGAAATTGAGTTTAAAATCATGATCTGCAAGGAATATTTCTTGAATACTACTCTTTGCATTGTGGATGTTGACTCGCCGTATGCTGCCATCCTTGGAAGACCATGGCTCCACAGCCTAAAAGGAGTACCTTCCACTTACCATCAGCGCCTGAGGTTCCCCACACCAATGGGAGTCGCCGAATATGTAGGAGATTTACCAGTAGCAAAAGCGTGCAATTCGGCGGATATACAAATGCGAGAGAATAGAAAAGCAAAGATTGCAGAGAAAAAGAAGCTCGGCAAGGAAGCAGTTAAGGAGCAGGAGATTCAAGACTTCATCGCCAACCCCTCCACATATGTGCATTCAGTAAATTCGATAGAAGGCTCGGAGAAGTCTGAAGGGAAAACCTTATAACAATTAAAGGAGCCATCGCCGATGGGTGAACCAGAATTACATTTTACGGCGGTGGAACCTACTAAAGACATAAATATCGGCGAGGATAATGATCCGAAAATGATCAAGATTGGTACTTTGTTAAACGAAGATGAGTCGGCGGAGCTACAAGCACTACTCAAAGAATATGTTGATGTCTTTGCCTGGGGCATGAATGAAATGCCAGGCATCGATCCGGCGATAGCATGTCACAAATTGGACATTGATCCAAAGTTCAGGCCTTTCAAGCAAAGGATAAGGAAATTGGCTCCAGCCTATAAAGAGGCAGTGGAAGCAGAGATTGACAAAATGAAGGCGTCTGGTATCATAAGGCCAGTGCAATATCCTCAATGGATAGCTAACATGGTAGTAGTGCCTAAGAAGAACAAGGGAGTGAGAATCTGCATCGACTTCAGCGACCTCAATAGAGCATGTCCAAAGAATAGTTTGCCGCTACAAAGTATTGACCAAACGGTATATGCCACATCGGGTCATGAGTTGCTGATTTATGGACGGTTATTCAGGATATAACCAAATACCTTTGGCGGAGGAAGATCAGAAGCACACAGCTTTCTTTTCCACCAAAGGATTGTTTTGTTATACTCGAATGCCATTTGGGTTGAAGAATGCCGGCGCTACTTACCAAGAAATGGCGCAGAAGATGTTTGAAAGATGGATAGGGAAGACAATGGAAGTATACGTCGATGAAATGCTTGTTAAGAGCAAGAAGAAACAAACTCATGTAGAAGACCTCAGAGAAATATTTAATCACATGCGTGTTACTAAACTAAAAATCAATCCTGCGAAATGCGTTTTTGGTGTAACTTCAGGAAAGTTCTTGGGATATGTCGTCACGAAGAAGGGAGTGGAAGCTGATCAAGCCAAGATTAAGGCAATTATAGAGATGCCGTCGCCGGTAACGGTAAAAGACGTTATGCGACTCAATGGGACTGTAGCGTCTCTCAACAGATTCATCTCAAGGTTCTCCGACAAATGCAAATTATTTTTCCAGACATTGAAGAAAGGAGAAAAGTTCAACTGGACTGAGGCACATGAGGCTGCTTTTCAAGGTATTAAAAAGTATCTCGCTACTCTCCCATCAATTCAACCACCTGAGCATGGCGAAGAGCTCAGGGTATATCTCGCTGCAACACCTTTCGTCATAAGTGATGTGCTTGTAAGAACCAAAGACGGAGAAACGCCTATATATTATATCAGCAGAACACTGCAAGGGGCAGAATACTTTCATGCTCATCCCATTGTGGTCCTCACCAAAACTCCAATAGAATCTATCCTGCACGGTTCTCAAAGAGTGGGGCGAATCGCCAAGTGGAATCAGCAAATTGAGCAGTTCGGCGTCCAATATGAAATACGCACGGCTCAGCGGTCTCAAGTTATCGCATACTTTCTCGCCGACTTCCCAATAGAGGAAGAAGAAGATATAGAGGAAATCTCGTCCTCTTTGGATGAACGAGAAGATGAAATGCCAGATCTGTTGAAATATAGTCCTAATGGATGGGAAGTTTATGTAGATGGTTCATCTAATAAAGAAGAAAAGGAATAGGAATTGTCCTAACTTCGCCGAAAGGAGCAAGAATAGTACACTCGTTGAGGCTAGAATTCCCGGCGACTAATAATGAGGCAGAGTATGAAGCGGTTATTCACGCCATGCGAATACTCATCGAAATGGGCATCAGTGATGTTAGATTAACAAGTGACTCCCAACTAGTGATTCGAAAAATCTCTGGACGATATCAGACAGCAGATCCATCTCTGCAGAAGTACCTAAAACTTGCTAGGGAGTATGCCCAGAGGATCACAGGTATCAAGTTTCGCCACATCTGCAGAAAAGACAACAGGCACGCCGATGCTTTGGCGTTTATTTCCTCAATGATGACAAATTCGGATGTCCCTTCAATAGCTATTGAAAGAGTGAAGCAGTCTTCGGTAGCAGAGCGAGAGCAAAGAGAAGTATTGACAACAAGCACTGAAGAATCAGCAGAGACAGATTGGAGAGCGCCGATACGATATTATTTGGATCGTTCAACTTTGCCGGGGAAACAAATTTTAGCCCATCAAGTCATTAGTCGATCGGCGAACTATGAGCTTCGAGATGTAATCCTATATCGCCGGTCATTCTCAGGACCATTGATGCGCTGTGTATCGAGAGAAGAAGGCAAGAAATTATTGGAAGCAATCCATGAAGGAGACTGTGGGAATCACGGCGGTCAAAGAGCTTTAGCATTAAAAGTCAGAATGCAAGGATACTATTGGCCTTGGATGAATAAGGATGCAAAAGAATATGTTCAGCGATGTAAACCATGCCAATTGTATGAAAGAAGAATTAAAGCACCAGCGACATCTCTAAACTCAGTGCTCAGCCCTTGGCCTTTCGCCAAATGGGGCGTTGACATCATTGGACTGCTAACTACTGGCTCAGGGCAACGTAAATATATCATTGTGGCGACAGATTATTTCACCAAGTGGTGTGAAGCTAAAGCTATCAGGAAGAAAACATGACAAGAAGTATTTACATTCCTTTGGGAAAATATATTCTGCAGATTCGGTGTACCGGCGGAGATATGTACTGACAATGGAAAGGAACTCGTCGGCGACAACATAAGAAAGCTACTCGCCAACTACAGTGTCAAGTTGGGAAAATCAACTCCCTTGTACCCTAAGAGTAATGGGCAGGCGGAAGCCACCAATAAGACTATTGGAATGGGACTGAAGAAAAGGCTGGAGAAGCATAAAAAGGCATGGTGTGAACATTTACACAATGTTTTGTGGTCTTATAGAACTACGGTTCGTGAAGCAACAAGAGCATCTCCTTTTCTACTCACATTCGGCGCCGAAGCAGTACTCCCATCTGAAGTAATCCTGCCAACTACAAAGCATGAAGCGTGGGAAAAGAATCTGAATACTGATTTGATCCTAGCCAAGCTTGATGATTTGGAAGAACAACGGCTGATCGCTCTTACGCACATGGAAAATTATCATCGCCGACTATCTAGAGAATACAACAAGCGGGTGATCCCAAGAGAATATCAGCCTGGCGAGTTGGTGCTTCGAGAAATTCCCCCGTCTCAGCGAGAAGGGTGCAGGAGGTTGGAACCTGTGTGGGATGGCCCTTATGTAGTCAAGAGAGTGGCTAGGCCAGGAGCATATATACTGATTGATGAACATGGCGTGCAACTTGAACATCCTTGGAACACCAGGTTCCTTAAGAAGTACTATCCTTGAAGGAAACAATGTAAAATCCGAAGTCTTGGGCGGGCATAATACCCAAGAAATCTTATTAGCTCATGTAAAAGAACAGCGAATAAGATCCGGGGACGTAGGTTTGCTATCATGCGCCGAACCCCGTTAACAAATCACTGTGTCACTTGCATTTTCTTTCACTGGGTATTCTAACCATAGTGATAACTAAAAATTCAAAGCTCCAAGAGCACAATAGGCTGAGGCAAAAATACTCAGTATTAGGCTATAAAGCCGCTTACAGAGGCACAAATGCCCAATAATTACAAGGCGATAAAAGCCATACAAAAACCCTGATCAGGTACTAAGGCCAAGTGCCATCATTAAAGGCATAATGCCCAAATCAATAAAATCAACTAGAGCCAAGATCTCTTATACAGAAAGCTTGCTTGCTTCATTGAGTGAACAACCTCCTTGTAAATGGTTAGTCCGACCCAGGTTAGCTATAAGGCCAGTCGTGTTACTTGTTGATCTGTAAGTGTTTGGGCGAATAAGACCTTATTCTGTAGCATCACATCGGCGGTGCCGTCGGTGTGCTAATTCGTCTACAAGTAGCATCACCTCTGGCGGACGCTATAGTGCAATAAGCCTACTGGCATCCCTAACAACTTATATTAGATGGCCGACGGGCACAAGTAATGGATACGGCTGGGGTGCTAACCTTAGGCTCTGAATGAAATTGTTGGCTGTACAAGCAAAGGACTTCACTCAATGACTGGTCAAGTCTTTGAAGACAGAATAGAAATAGACATGGTGAATTGAGCAAAGGAAAATGGCACATTGATAACAAATGACGTCAAACATGAAGATAATATTCAAAGGGGGACATAGTTCATTACAAGAAAACAAAAAAAATAACAGTAGAAGCACAGAAGAACAAGAACTAAAAAGCTGATACTTTTGGGGTAGAAGGCTTCAACACCTAGGATCAGCAAAAGGACTTGTTGGGGTAGAAGGCTTATTATCATTAAGGTCGTTGAGGTCGTCCTCGCCCACATGTTCAGCTCTAGTGCCTTCAAAATGGTGATCATGTCGGGTAGTTTCTTTTGTATGTTGCTCGCCGAGATTTTCACCTTCTGCATTCTCAGCGCCGATGTCTTGGGTCTGATGTTTTTCCCCATCTTCTCCTTCTCTGTTTTCACCTTGATTTTCATCTCTGACTTCTTCTTCTGAAGCTTCTTCCTCTGATTCCTCCTCTTCTTGACTATATTCTTCCTCTTCACCTTCTTCTTCTGGTAGTTCTTCCTCTTCTTCTTGAGTGAACGCCTTCTCCTTCTCTAATTGCTCGGCGAGTTGCTGAGGAGTAGGTTGTCGATATTCCAAGGGAATTTCTACTTTATACTGAGGCAAGAACTTGTAAGCAAAGTCCTGAGCGCCAATAAAAGTTGTATTAACGACATCTTCCCCATGTCGCTTTTCCCAATACTGGATGTCATCCTGGGCTTCAGCGATCTCTATTTGAAGACTATCGCGGAAGTTCTCGAGCTCTTGAATCTTGCCAACACAAGATTCATGGTCAAGAAGTCGCTTGTTCAAATCTGCAAACTTGCCTTCACAGGATTCATGCTCTTTGAGTTTCTCGGACAAGTCTTTCATCTTGCCAGGGCAAGACTTGTGTTCTTTGAGCTCATCAGTAAGCTCATTGACCTTCACCTCGAGTTCATGACAACCTTTGTTGATCTCCTTTTGATGATCTACTTCATTTCTCAAACTCTGAATTGAAGCTGAGGCAAGAAAAGAAATCAATATGATAAAGATGGCTGAAAAGAAAGCAAGTATAAAAGTTATGGGTAAACCCTACAGTGACTACCTTCTAGGTCGCGGACATATACTCGCATACCCTCTTGTGCTTCCCTAAACTGAGTCATATGAAACTCAAAATTTTCATTGGCGCACGGACCTAACATTTGTTATATTTGGCGTTGTTGGGTAGAACATTGTTTGTATAGATCAATCGCCAAAGCTTCGTGTCTCGCCGCTGCATCTTTCCAGCGTTGAATTTGGAACTCGGCGGTTTCCTTGTCAGTACTTAAGCGAACAATTCGGGAAGCTAGATTATCGGCTCTAGATTTCTCCTCTTGCCAAAGGAAAGAAGCTCGCTTGTGACCAATCTCGGCCTCCTTCTTAGCAGCAATGGCTAACCCTTCTCGGCGTAATGTATCATCACGTTGTCTAGTCATCAGGCCTAATTCCGATCGAGCAGCTTGATAAGTATCACAGAGGTCTCTTATAATGTCGGTATCTTGATCCAACTCTCGGCGACACCATTTAAGGTCCTTGAGAAAATTGAACAATTGACTACACTGCTTAAAGTTGCTATTACTAAGTCTCTCGATTTCAGATTCAGCTCGCCTAAGCCTATCGTCATCGGAGGAATGGCAACCTTGGAGGGCAGGAAATCTAAGGGTCGGCGAAAGAGCAAAGACTAAAAGAAAAGCAATATAACAAAGGAGATATAGAGATAACTTACTTTGTTGGGTTGTGATTGTCAGGTTTCTCTCTTGAACCACGCCCTTCAACCTTTCAATCTCCTTACTTCGAATCGAAGAATCGTGTGTCATCTGGTTGATCTTGTTGTTAAGATTAATGACCTCACGACCAAGACCTTCATTGGCCGAGGCAAGACTCAAGTTGTGATGAAAATGCTGAAATCACAAAGTACAAGCATAAGTATTCAATGGCATTCAAGGGGCAAAAAATGTTTAAAAAGAGACATACCATGTTAAAAAGATTGAAGTGTTCCTGAGAAGTGATAATGGAGGCGGCATTGTAAAAGTTTGGGTGATGAACAAACCCAGGGCGACTATACTGTGCCAGTACTTCAAAGTACTCAGGATCCGGACAATCATCCGCCACGCTAAGTCTACCAAAGGCTTCGGCGAGCATATTTGGTGCAGTAGGTTACACCTTTCCAGGACCTTTAGCGGGTTGAGGAGTAAGAGGATGCCGAGGCAACCTATCAAGAACAACTAAGCCAGCGAGATGTGGCCCGAGAGCTGAGGCAGCAGGAATCTGGGGAGTTGAGCTTAATTCTGGATTATTTAAAGGAGAAGTTGGTTTGGTGGTGTTTTGACCGGCAGATATATCAAGCATATCCATATCTTGGCTAAGATGTTCATCGTCCATAGGATGTGTCTCAGTATCTTGATTCGTATCTTCAATTTCTTCAGTAACAAGAGGATTGGTCGAGTTATCCTTAATAGATTGGTCGACGAGCATATCAGAACCGTCCTTAGTGGACTGATCGGCGAGAATAATGGAATCATCCACAGATTGGTCAACGACTGTTTCAGAATTTTCCTTGTTTAGGGCAGTCTCTTTAGCGGACTTGGAAGAAGTCGGGGGAGCAGGAAATTTCGCCAAGGCAAGGTGACGAATCTGTTCTGCTCGTTCGGCGGCAGTAGGTCTCGATTTCTTCGGGCACTGCAAATCAAAGGTCATCAAAGACACATCCATCAGATCTCGAAACAAGCAGAGGCAAATATAGATATATATTTTAAAAATACACTTGTATATATTTTTAAAATAGGTAAAACTTAAAATGCTTGTTTCTAGACCTTCAGCTGGGTCCTTCCTAATTTCGCTAAACATAGATATATATTTGTCACCTGAGATGGGTCGGCGGTTTCTTCTCGACTTCTCTTTGTTCCAGCAAATGCAGCAGTTGGGAGTTTGACATAATCCTTATCTTTCTCCCTAAGAAACTTGTCGTTATCATCCTTAGCATACCTACTTGCATCAGGCCAGACTACCTTCCAAAAAGTATGATCGCGAGATGAGAATGCTCTGGCAAGAAGGCATCTCGGACTACAGTCTTGTCGTCATCCTCCCAACCTAGCAACCAAGGTCCCTCGACGAGGCAAGGAAGATTGGAAAAATCACCCTCAGAGCTGTGGCGAACAGTTGGCTCCTCTTCTGTACTTGTGACCTCAACTTCAACAAGTAGCATCTCCTCAGCAGGATAATTTTTCTTAGGCGCGAAACGAACATCCCAAGGATCAGTCTTTCTAGTGCAAGAAGCCATAGTGTACTGTTTAAGAAACTTTTCCAAGGTAAATTCCTCAGGTTTATGAGTTTTAAGATCGGCGAGTAAAGGGTAATTAGTATCCCCGTCTCGGCGCTTGCTCCATTCATTCATCACTCGGATAGCATTGGCGGTTAATTGAAAAGGACTTCTGTTGATCGCCGCAAGTAGATCGACGATGAAAGTGTTCTTTGGATTGTAGAGGGGAAATGTCGATCAGGTTTTCAATTGACCAAACGCAACCACGGCCCAAGTATTGCTTGTTTCTGGTCGAAGAAGATCGTCGACAGACATCAAAGTGGATGCCTTTTTGGTACCAGGCAGCGGAGTAATTTTAGGTTTCAGACACTCCGCTCCAAAAGAAGTGCAATACCCAGACCAATCAGATTTTCAATCTAGCCTTTTCGGAGCAGGGGCTTTAGTTTGGCCAGTTTTGCTCTTGGATTTTGAAGATTTACCAGCAGGAGCCATAAGAACAAAGCAGAAGTTGATCGGAAAAGATAGAAGATGGTGGTTACCGAGGAGAAGTTGATCGGAGAAGATGAAGATTGGCGGTTACCGGCGAGTGGGGTATACCGGAAAAAGTATTTGAAAGAAGAAATCACACCAAGAAATGGAAAACTGATGAAAGAAAAGATAAGGGAAGGAAATAGCAGGAATGAGGAGAGTTTGATGAAGAAAAAAGAAGAAAAAGGGTTACAGAAGCAACAGCAGGTGAAGCTTAGGGTTTTAGGAGAAGAAAAAGATTTGGTTTAAGCGCTCTTGATTTTGGAGAGGAAAAGGTTTTGGAGAAGTTAGATCTGAAAGAGAAAGAAAACAGAATTTATAGTAAAGGAAGAGCAACCGGTGCTTCAAGTCATCATGTGGAAAGTAAAGCCATGCATGGTCAGAACGTGTCAAAGAAGGAGCAAAAACTGCAAGGTATTTTCGGCGAGCTAACCAAGTTTTCATCTTCGACGACTAAAGCCCTAGAAGATGAAAGAGGCAAAATGTAAGGGTAGAAAATACCTCGGCGATATAAAGCATCTGAGAAGAGAAGACATGCCAGAGGGTATGGCAGAGATGTAGGGGATCAACGAGTAAGCGATATCAGCGACATACGAGCATAGTACGGCGAGTACAGGAGAAGTGTAGAGCGAGGTTGGTCAGCGAAAGGAAACACGTCACCGATGGGTAGTTGAGAAGTAGGTGGGCATTTAAGAGAAGTCAGAACGGATATATTGTCAGGTTGACTATTTGACTCGGTGGAGGGTGCGTCATCGTTCTTATCTACTAAAAGATTCTATCGCCTATGTTGATAAAGTAAGGTCTAGGTCGCCGAGGCGTGTGTGTCGGCGAGTCAAGACAGAATAGTGTCAGTATTGAGTTGTTTGTATTAGCTGTATTCCACCATGTAAAAGGTCTATAAATAGCGAGTGAACCTATGGAAAAAGGGGTTGGACACATTTCGGATTGGTCTAGAGAGAAGAAAAGTATCATACTTGCTCTCTATAGCCCAAGGCTGAAATTAGGGTTATTGTTGAGAGATTGTACTTAGAAGATTGTCAAGGTAATTGAGAGTTGTAATCATGCTTATACTAGTGATAATCCTTGGATGCAGTCCTTGCTTATAAGGGTGAACCAAGTAAAATATGTCAAGTATCTCTAACCCTTATCTCTTTCATATTTCTTATGTTACTTATTAGATGTATGCCTAGGAATGATTGTGTGTATGTTGGTGTATGATATTTGGGTGTACTGTATAAGATCTAACCATCGGGATTTTATACAGTTACAACTGCTTACCTAATAGAGGATGACTATACCACAACAAGCATTCACCGAAGTGAAAAGAGTTTACGTTCACTTCCCTAAGGACCTTCACGTATGCTTGATGCTTGCAGTATTCGTCCATAGACACCTCTATTTATAACACTCAATAAGATAGGTTGCTTTGGAATAAAGCAATCAATTACTTGTCCCACAAGTTTTGGAAACCCTAAACTTGCACATTAAGTAATAGAGATTAATCTCAATTGGAATTCATTAACATTTATCTGCCAAGTGTTTTGTTAGCTCAAAAACACTTCAAGATAGAAATCCAACAGACCAGAGATAATCTTTATCTTATTGACACATTGAGAACCGTTAGATGGGCCACAAAAGATATTTCGTGATATTCCAAGTCCAACTAAGAGATAAAGGAGTTCAGAGTTTAACCCAAGTGAAATTCTGAAAGAATATTCACAAATGTGAATAACAGCCAAAAACACCGATTTAGAGGTTTGTGTTGGTACACAAACTTAAATAGCACTTTGGAACTCAGGAGATTTCCCAAGTTTCTGTTCCGCGTACGGTTCGGGAACCGTCCGACCTTCAGATTAGGGTTAACTAGGATCCGCTGGAAGTTCTGGGCTTAACCAGGACTTAGACGTGTGAGACGTCATCAACTGTAATCCACTGGACTCTTGCTCAAGAGTACTCCTTTAGATTCACCCATATCCAACAAGTGATTTGCAAGCAAACCATTACAATGGACAAATGGTATCGAATCTATCTCATACATTCTTGTAACCATAGTATTTGCGGGAACAAACACTAGTCATGACACATGGTCATGTTGCCAAGAACACGATCTCAATCGCTATTATAACACTACCAAAGTAGTCGAAGATATAAAAAGTAGAATAGAAGAATTTCCATAAAAGTCATAACTCCTACTAACCTTTTGTCGATGAAGAATAATTGATGTCTTCTTTGTCTTCACGGTCTTCGTCTTCAAGGTCTCTACTACTTAGTCTATATCCCAATTCCGAAATCTAAACTCTAGTAGGCTAAATCAAGAATTGTGTTTTGACACCTAAAAATGACAACTAGCTTGACATACCAACGCTAGTGGGTTTGACCGGACAATGCCCTAACAATCTCCCCCTTTGTCAATTTTAGTGACAAAACCAATTTACATATGGATTCAAAAGATATACAATTAAGTACTAACCAGATGTATCTTGATTTCTTGAATTCTTCAACTTCTCCCTTGAGTCTTGATGGGTTCGTTTAACTCTTGTTGATGAATCCGTAGTCAGCAGCTACAACATATCCAGCTCAAACAACCATAAAGGTACTCTCAAGCTTACATGGGTTAATATGCTAATCCCACATGTTGTTTGTGCGAAAGAGTGAGAATCTGAGCAAACTTTAAAGTCTGTGTATCAAAACTTTTAAAGTGATTCTACTCATTCCTGATATGAAGCTTCTTCTCAGCTTTAATTACTCCCCCTTACTTGATACTTTGGAAAAGCAGAACAAGTAAGCACATGACGTTCTCCCCCTATGGTTATGCACCACAAGAACAAGAACCATATGTATTCTCCCCCTATTTGTCACAAAAATATGAAAAAGTAGTTTGAGACTAGGGTTTCATAAACCTATGAGAATAGGTTAAGCTAAGTACTCACATACCAAGTTTAAGATGGTATAACTAGGAAATCTGACGAAAATCCCTAAGTTCTCATCTTATGGAGAAATATAGATACACTTTTCTCCTAATATTCCACAACCACGCTCCCCAAAATGATTTGTTATTAAGCGCAAGTTCAAGTTAAGAACTCTCCCCCATGTGGTGTTATTCCATAAAGAACAACTTACAAAGTCTAACATGGACAAAACAATTTAATGTTATCCAATATTCCTTTGTATCAATTCTCTTTTCCTAGCCATTTTCTAAGAAATAAGAGTATGATCACAAAAAGTCTTCTCTTCTTAGAACAAGAAGGTAATATAAGTTTTGTGATATCCATGACTTTAATTCAATCATCACTTGAATAGCAATGAATAAAGTCATGTTGGCAATACCCACAGCATGATCAGGAAGATCACGTATTGCCCTCTAAGATACAAAACTCGTGTTAACAAGATTGATTTATTCTTAGAGTAAAGGCTTAACTTTTTCACATGGAGTTTCACCAATAAGTGTGAATAAAGTTTTCCTTGGAACAAAGATCACGTTGGATTCTCTGATTGCATCCACGTATTTATGAGTTCCAGGAGTCTCTGTTAAACTCCGTGTAAATATCCGAAGATATTTACCTCAAACGGTTCGTGAACCGCTTGACCTCATAATGATCTTATAACCGTGTACACTAAGACAGTATAATAACATAACAAGAATGTCATGTCGGTAGGATTCACTCTTTGTTTAAAAACAAAAGTCATAGACTTTGTTTGCAACTTGTATATTTAAGAACTCTTAAAACCAAGTTGAGTTAGAGAAACATGAAAGATACACATTCATATTCAAGGATTTGACAACCTTTGAACAAATGAATATTAACTTGAATAATGTTAATGACATCCCTCTATGTAATCTCCAACCGGGTATGTTCCCTATTCTTGTGCTTTACCTCACCGTATCAATCGAAAGGGCACTACATGGTGAGGCCGCATAAACACAATCAAGTTGTGTTAGAGTGAACAATTTCTTGTTCACCTTTGGTAGTCGAAACAGGAACTCCTACATCACTAGGTTTTTCACCAGAAGTAGTCTTTGGCTTAGAGTTCTTTGCCTTACCCTTTTTCCTGTTTTTTCATCAGTTACCCAAGCATCTCATGATGTGATTTAACCATACCAAGTATTTGTTGGTTAAAGAACACAATATTTTTCATGAATTCTCTTTGGGTAGCCTTACTAGGGTGATCATTCCCTTCGGCATTTATTGCTCTATCAATATTAGGAGCAATATGACATTTCTTCCCATATTTCTCATCAAGGTTACTTGAGAGAGAATTGGATTGACTATCCTTTTGTAGGTTAGTTGATCTCCAATCGGGAACATCAGATCTAGTCTTCGCTTGTACAAAGTTGTTTTCCTTTATGTAATTATGACGATTACGAGAGGACTTTGTAGAGCGTTTATAGGCAAAACTTGGCTTGTCATGATTCTGTTTTGTATGCCTAAAGGTTGGACATTCACAACCTGGATCTTTAGAAGATGCTCCGTTGTTGTTAGGTTTGACGTTAATCTCCAAAACAACAAGAATAATCGAGCCATTGGCTTTCTCATTCCTTTTACGGAATCTGCAACTTCTAGCCAAGTGACCTTTACTACCACAATAAAGGCAATTTTTAGTAACAAAAGGAGTGGGATGCTCGTTGTTACCTGGATATGTGTGAGATTTCTTTGGAGCTTGATAACTCTTGCTCTTCTTCTCCTTGACTTGTTTTGGAGGTAGATCACCTTGAGAATCAGTGGTAGCCTTAGGTTGAGAAGAATCCTTAGCCTTGAAAAATTTCACCTCTTTGTCAATACTTGGAGCGTACGTATATTCCTTTATAGCCCAATCCTCATGTGTCACGATGATTTTTACTCGCTCCTATCATTGAGGTTAATTTGTCAGAGCTATTGTTCAACTCTTTCAACGTCTTGATTTCGGCAAGAGCATTAGCCAGATTAGTTTCCGAGCTATTATTCAACTCTTTTAATGTCTTGATTTCAGCAAGAGCATTAGCCAAATCAGTTTCCAGACGTTTTTCCCGAGAGAGAAAAGTGTTTTCTTTTTCTTCGAAACACTTTTGTTAAGTGACTATCTTAACATCAGATGCAATAAGCTTTTCTTTCAACTTACAGAGACTATGATGAAGATTTTCCCTTTCCAGTTATTTCGAACTTAACTCTTTGCCAAGATCTTTTACTTCACTATTGACAATGTCAAAGCCCATATAAAGACCTTGATAGCACCTTTTTAAATTCTTGTTATCTCGAGAGAGCTGAGATAGAATTTCAAGGAGCATAGAGTTGGGTGTGCTCTTCATAGAAGGAGTTAAAACCTTAACGATAGCTGAAACATCCTCTTCTACTTCTCTCTCAAAGTCTGAATCGGGACCATCATCATCCATATGCATATTCTTTTGGAGGACGGATTCCCAATCTTCAGACTCTACATCATCAACAGGAGTATCCTGTCTAGTAGATCCAATCAGGGCTTGTTTAGTCCTTAAATGTGAAGAAGAAGTTTCGGTAAGATTTGGTTCAACACTGTTGACGAGATCCACTTCTGCATGCATAACAAAAGTGCCTCCAGATAGTATGTTACAAGCGTTTACGCTTAGGACCATTACTCACAAGCCGCGATAAACACAGACAGTTACGTCTTTTATGTGTTCACCGGCTCTGATACCAATTGAAAAAGCAGGGGTACCGAAATACAACCAACTTTTCGTTTGGGCTCGTGAGACTTATGGTCGGATCTGGACGATCTCAAAAATCAATATTCAGATCTGTGTAACCTGAGTTGTGATCACAAGTGATCAATTCCTACAAAGACAAGTCCTTGTAAATCTTTGTTCAAGATTGAGAATTAACGTCAGGTTAGGAATAACGTACTTCTTGTGTTTGCTTTAATTATATAATCAGAGAATATAATGCGGAAAGTAAAGCACACAAGACACCAGAGATTTTTTTAACGAGGAAACTACAACCTGTAGAAAAACCTCGGGACCTCGTCCAGATTGAACACCGCACAATACAAATTGACTACAGACACTAGCCTACTATAAGACTTCGGTCTGGGATGTAGCAGAGACCAACTCCATCCCTCCAAGCGAATTGGCTACTGTCGCACTCCTTACGTCTCTAGATACCCCACAGATCGTCACGCACTTAATTCCCCTAGCTGACGTCCGTTACAGGCCTAGGAGTTGCTTTAACCGCTGTTCCGGCTTTGCAACCTAAATTATCAACTGTATGTTTGAACTGTCCTCTTCAGTTTGACATACACAAAGTGACTTCCTTCGGATTGCTCCAGGTCATACGGAAATCTACTTACAAGCGGGGGCTGACAAGTAAACCAAATAAACTATGCCCAACTTGTCTCTACCTCAGTTGTAAAAAGAATCACTTAAGAAACTTATACAACTGGAGCTAACTAGGTCTTACAACACCGAGTGTAGACCGAAAGAGCTTAAAGGTATCTGACCGAAAGCAAAAGTTTAAAGGTATCTGAAAGGAAAAGTGAATAAACACAAGCTATCAATTCGGAAGAAGAGCTTGGTATAGGGACAAAGCTTTCAGGAGAGAGATTCCACTACTATTATATTGACTAAGGCTTAGCTTTGAAATGAGGCTAACTTAATTCCGGAAATTCATTAAAGCACATTTCCATATATGTTCCGAAATACCTCACTTAGACTCATAGCATTTAATGAGATCTAATACTCTAGCATTTTTACATTAAAAAAAAAAATCATAAATGAAAATGTATTTCAATAAATGTTTGGCCAAGAGCAATCAAAGCAAATAATACTCATAAGGTATATTTGGATATTTCATTTAATTCGAAATATGGTGCTTTCCAAATATGTTCCCTGGGAAAGAGCTCATTTCGAAAACGTGTCCTATTGTTTCGAAAATTCCTTAAGGTATTATTACTTCCAAACGTCGTCATCAGCTTTGATAATGTCGGCATCACTTCCTAGGCTTTGCTGGACGGGCCAGAACGATCTTAGGTGGAAGTGGGATCTGGTCCAATGTGGCTCAACGTTCCGCATAACGTATCACAGCAGACGAGGACAATCCGTGTTTGTTAAGCTTAAGTGAACACGTAGGTTCAATGGACATTCCCAATCATACAAAAAGATATACCAATAAAGTATTGTGCTTGATTCATCGAGCAGTAGCAAAATGTGAATCTCCTGAATTCTCGATTCCAATATAGATGATCACGTTAATGATATCCAAGAATTCAAATCAAAACATAAAATGATAAATTAAATTATGAATATTTGATCAAGTGGTATATCCATATGAAGATCGAATCACGTACAATATTGATCAGAATCATGTGTCTACTAACTAGAGCGACTAGCCATATTTCTGACTTTGACTCAAACCAACTTAGTCGTACATTGAAGATGAACAAATTCAAACTTCAAACTGAGAATATCAAACTCATTAATTCGTTGAAGCACAAATCAAAATGGTAGAGTTTGAACTTCGAAAATACGCATTCTGAGATAACCATTTTTAGGTTACGAAATCTACATACTGTTTGGCAAAAACCAAATTAAGGTTTCGGATCCTAAAGTTCATATATGACCAGAACCGTATTAAGGTTCCCAAATCAAGTTTCCACATAGCGAAACCAAAGTAAGGTTTTGAACTTTAGATTTTGTTTTAACAAAACCTTGGTTAAGGTTTCGAAACAAGAAACACGTATTAATCTCGTCACAAATGTTTGGTGTCGAACTTGAAAGTCCATTTAGTCAAGAGACGTTTCAGCATCACACATTTTTGTCCTTGACGCACAGGTTATATTTCCCGGTTCACATAAACCTTTAGGAAACCCCAGGGTCTTTTCGACCTTTTAGAACTCACATGGTCAAGACTCATTGGTCTCGATTCTCAAGTCATTGTTAGCCAACAAACATCGTTTCGAACTCATCTTCTCTCATTGCTCACATTTTAAGTTTTGGACCAAATAGCTTATGGATGCGAAAACCAAATTATGGTTTCGAAATCAAAGTTTAGTTTTACCAAAACCTACATTGAGGTTTCGAACTCTGAAAGTCCATAAGATGAGATAACAAGAATATGGTTTCGAAATCTAAAAGTGTGATATGGCATACAAGATGTTCATATATAAAGAATCAAATAAATGATTCAGAACTTCAGTAATCAGAGCTAAACCATGACGTAGTATTCGAACTCAGAACATCAGTATATCGATTCTACACAACATAAGTGTGAGTCACGATCTCTCTTACATTTATAGCTCATACAAGTACGTGCTAAACAATCCGACTGAGTCAGACTAGGTAAGTCGAAACACAATATTGTGATAGATTAAATCTCGTAATACTACCAAGACAACATCACAACTGTTATATCCAACTCGAAGGTTTTAGGAAAAACCTTATATTACTTAGAGACGGAGAAGAAAAGAAAGCTCTAAGCAATATGGAACGTCATAACTACAACAACAATATCGCAAGCGATAAAACGGAGTTATATCTTAAGACACACTGATCACAAGTGATCAAGTCATAACGTAAAGGTCTAGCATTAAGTTGTGTTTTTGTCTTTTGTAGCACAAGTGTAAATAATAATGGAACCGCGTTATTTAGATTCACTAACCTCTTGAATGATGAAGCCAGATATCTTCGTTTGATCTTCAGTCTTCTTCAACTCTTCAAATAGTGATTCTAAATCTTACCAAAATCTTCAACAACCTAAAGCTAACTCAATGATGACCTTACCTAATGTGTGTTGTTTAGCGGTCGAGTTTTGATCATTAAAGTTGACAACTAAGCTTGACATACCAACACTTAGTGAGGTTGACCGAGCCATGCTCTAACAGTTTCCATATGTGATTAAATTGTGATACTTTGTGTGTTAGTAAAGTAACGGTGTGACAGCCCGGTTTTCCGGAGCCTCCAGCGGACCCGGATTCGGTCTTTTGGACCGGATCTGACCCGCCTGGCAAACCCGAAACTCCGGACGACCACTCGTTTGGGGTCCATAAAAGTTCTAAAACATTTTTTTTAAAAACTAAATGTCGAAGATAAACTCGAATAAATTTTATTAGAAAGACAAATACAATTCCTTTAATATTACAAAACTGTAAATGAATTACAAAATCAGAAATACAAAACCAAAAACAAACCAACACCTCGATGTAATTCAAAAATACACGATGCCCATATCCCCGTTATAATTATCAATTTCTTTTATCAACTAGTCTTGCTTCATCTCTGTGGAAGGGAGGAAAGAAAGGGGTGAGCAAACCACAGCTCAGTAGGGAATTTCAAAAACAATGAATGCATCAGAAAGAAAACGAATATTATGCAATATGTTAGGGCATTGTCCGGTCAAACCCACTAGCGTTGGTATGTCAAGCTAGTTGTCAGTTTTAGGTGTCAAAATTCAATTCTTGATTTAGCCTACTAGAGTTTAGATTTCGGAAATGGGATATAGACAGAGTAGTAGAGACCTTGAAGACGAAGACTGTGAAGACAAAGAAGACATCAATTATTCTTCATCGACAAAAGGTTAGTAGGAGTTATGACTTTATGGATATTCTTCTATTTCTACTTTCTCTATTCTTTCGAAATATAGTCGACTACTTTAGTAGTAATGTAGCGATTGAGATCGTGTTCTTGTGTAACATGGCTTTATGTCATGACCAGTGTTTGATCCCACGAATACTGTGAATCAAGAACATATGAGATAGATTCGACGCCATGTGTCCATTACAATGGTTTGCTTGCAAACTGTTATGTTGGATATGGATGAATCTAAGGAGTACTCTTGAGCAAAGAGTCCATGGATCATAGCTGAGGACATTCTCATGTCTAAGTTCTGGCTCAGCCCAGTTCTTCCAGCGGATTCAGAATTTGACCTAAATTTGACTTGGACGGTACCCGAACCGGTTTCGCGTACCTGGACCAGAAAATCTCCTGTGTCGCATTTGTACACGTACCAGTACGTGAACCTGACGCAGAGAAGTTTCTGGAAAGTCAAATTGCGTGAATATCTTTCAGATTTTCACTTTGAGTCAAATTCCAACTCCTTTATCTCTTAGATGGACTTGTGTGAAACATAAATACCTTTTGTGTTCCATCTAACGATCCTCAATGAGTCAATAAGATAAGATTATCTCTGGTCTGTTGGATTCCTATCTTGAAGTGTTTTAGAGCCAACAAACACTTGGCAGATAAATCTAAAAAGGAATTTCAATTGAGATTAATCTGTATTACTTGGTTGGCAAGTTTAGGGTTTCCTTAACTTGTGGGACAAGTAATTGATTGCTTAATTCCAAAGCAACCTATCTTATTGAGTGCTATAAATAGAGGTGTCTAAGGACAAATACCGCAAGCATCAAGCACACGTGAAGGTCCTCAGGGAAGTAGCGTAAACTCTTTTCACTTCGGTGAAAGCTTGTTGTGGTATAGTCATCCTCTATAGGTTGCAGCTCCTCTGGGAACTCCCTACGACTATCAAGACTTCCTTTGAGAGTTGGGAAGCACAGGTAGATTGATCCCTCAGCGGTTGATCAGAATCACCTGTAACCTCAGTAACCTATCCTAGTTTCTTGTCTATTCCAAAGTCCGTCTCTTCTGATATACGGCTATTCAAGAACTAGTTAAGTTACGTAAAGGTTTTGAAAGGTAGCAACGCACGGCTGCACTCGGTGTTGTAAGACCTAGTTGGCTCCAGTTATACAAGTTCCTTAAGTGGTTCTTCATCTATAACTGAGGTAGATACAGATTGGGCGTTGCAAGGTGCATGTCAGCCCTGATTTGTTAAGTAGATTTCCGTATGACCTGGATTTGACAATCCGAAGGAAGTCATCTTATTTATGGTAAACTGATAGAGGACAGTTACACCATAAGTCAACAGTTTTGGTTTAAAACCCAGTATTGCTGACAAAAGCCTTTGGCATCGGTCAAAGCAACTCCTAGGCCTGTAACGGACGTCAGCTAGGGGAATCAAGTGCGTGACGATCTGTGGGGGATCCAGAGACGTAAGGAAGGCGACAGTAGCCAATTCCCTTGGAGGGCTTGAGTTGGTCTCTGCTACATCCCAGACCGAAGTCTTATAGTAGGCTAGAGTTTGTAGTCAGTTTGTACTGGGCGGTGTTCAAAACTGGACGAGGTCCCGAGGTTTTTCTGCAAGGCAGTTTCCTCGTTAAAAAAACGTTTGGTGTCTTGTGTGCTTTTCCCTTTCCGCATTATAACTCTGATTTATAATTAAAGCACCAAGTAGTACGTTATTACCTAACTGTCGAGACTACTCCAGTTAGAGGTTTGGATATTGATTTTTGAGATCGTCCAAACTCTTTACCATAAGACTCACGAGCCAAAACGAAAAGTTGGTAGTATTTCGGTACCCCTCCTTTTTCACAATAGATAATCCGTATAAAAATTCTCAACAAATACTTACTCCATTCTCATCCTCAAATAACAATTAAACTGTAATAAAGAACCTTTAATTCTTTAGGTTCCTAAACATTTGTCAGGGTTATTCCG